>JAOQMP010032098.1:0-11868 GCA_027563575.1 Erythroxylum pedicellare | reverse complement strand
GAAATTGGTAATTCAATTTTAGGTTATGGTCTTTTCATATAGCCATTTTAAAGATAAATGAAGAGAGTCTCATTTATCGGTTGCTTTATGATTGATTAATGAAAGAAGTGATGCATTGGATGCCTCTCTCTTCTTACATGCCATGCATAACTGAATTTGATAGTGTAAGAAAGTCTTCTTACAAGTTTTTAGGCTGTCTCTCCTTTCATGCAAGGTCGAACTGAAATTACCAAGTGAAAGAGTCTCATTTTGGTTCATCTTCTTCTAAGAAAATCTCCTCCAAATATTTCTTCTCCTTTCCCGCCAAAAGATTTTGTTAACCTAGTTGTCCTTGAAGAACAAGAGGTAAATGAAATTGGTTGAGGATACAACAATAAGGAGAAGATAGATTGCTAAAGGAAAAGATTTAAAAGAAAAGGATTTGGATATAAGAAGGAGAGGATAGCGTAGCGAGAATTTAAAGCTGTAGCAAAGGAGTCGATAATACTCTTCATCTTGTTTATGTTTTTATTATCCTTATACAATATCATGTATGGATTGGCAGATGCTTTGGATTTGTTGCTTCCGCTGGAAAAATGATTTCTTAAAAGTTTTGAAATCTACCGTTTCTCCAAATATAGCATGGTTTCATTTTCCGATCCAACAGATTATGCATAATGTCAAATTGGTGCCCATAGATAGCCCTTTGATTGTTAGTACTTCCTTAGGGAGAAAGTTGATAATAATTCAAGTGTATAGAGATTGTGAATTGCTTATTGATGGTGCTAAGTTTATGGTGGATTTACTATCGTTGGAATTGAAAGGCCTAGATGTGATACTGGGAATGGAGGTCATGGAGAAATATGCAAAGGTAGATTATGGCTTTAAAGAAGTTGAGTTTGATCTTGGTAATAATGAGAACGTGAACTTCAGAGGGGACTGAAGGATACCATCTTAAAAGATTGTTTCGGCTTTGTTAGCAGATAGGATGATAAAGAAGGGGTGGGAAGCCTTCTTAGCGCATGTTGTGCACATTGATGTGAAAGAAGGGAAGTTAGAGGATTTTCTAGTTGTAAGGGAATTTTCAGATGTGTTTCTAGAAGATCTACCTGGTTTGCCACTAGTAAGGGAAATTGAGTTTGCCATCGACTTGATTCTTGAAACCGCACCCATTTCAATACCACCATATAGAATGGCTCTAGCTAAACTGAAGGAGCTCATGGAACAATTGGAAGAACTATTAGAGAATGGGTACATAAGGCTAAGCTCGTCACTATAGGGAGCACCAGTTCTATTTTTTAAAAAGAAGGATGGAAAGTGGCATATATGCATTGATTATAGGAAACTCAACAAGGTGACTACTAAGAACAAGTATCCTTTGCCCCAGATTAATGATCTGCTTGACCAGCTGTAGGGAGCAAGGGTCTTCTCCAAGATTGATCTGAGGTCAAGCTATCATCAGCTTGAAATCAGGGAGTCAAATGTAAACAAGACAGCCTTCAGAACACGGTATGGGCATTATGAGTTTCTAGTTATGCCATTCGGACTGACCAACGCTCCAGCTACTTTTATGGATCTTATGAATAGGGTCTTCAAGGAATATCTAGATCATTTTATATTCCAAGAATGAAGGGGAACATGAGGAGCATCTCAAGATTATATTGGAGACACTGAGGGATAGGGAGCTTTATACTAAGTTCAGCAAGTGTGAGTTTTGGCTTCATGAGATAGTATTCCTTGGACATGTGATTTCAAAGGATGGGTTACATGTTGATCTGAGAAAGGTTAAAGCCATGGAAAATTGACATGCACCTAAGACAGTAACAGAGGTAAGAAGTTTGCTAGGTTTGACAGGATATTATAGGAGATTTGTCAAGGGATTCTCTATGATAGTAGCTTTGATCACAAAGTTATTGAGGAAGAATCAAAAATTTATCTGGAGTGAGGAATGTCAGAAAAGCTTTGAGGAGCTCAACCGCAGATTAACAACTGCTCCAATTTCGATTTTGCCTACTGGAGACGAGGGTTATACATTGTACGGTGATGCCTCAAGAAAGGGTCTAGGTTGTGCATTGATGTAGGGAGACAAGGTAATAGCATATGCCTCGTGGCAGCTAAAGCCTTATGAGCTAAATTATCCAACCCATCATTTGCAATTAGCAGCAGTGATTTTTTCCTTGAAGATTTGGAGACATTATCTGGATGGGGTTCAGGAGAAGATCTTTATAGACCATAAAAGTCTTAAGTACTTACTGAGTCAAAAAGAGCTGAATTTGAGACAGAGAAGGTGGATTGAGTTACTTAAGGATTATGATTTGTTGATTAAGTACCATCTAGGAAAAGTGAATGTGGTAGCGGATGCCTTATGCAAGAAATCCTCAATAGCCCATGTTCAGGCAGTTTGTCTCCCGTTATTGGAAGAGATGGCTAAGCTAAGAATAAGTTTGAAGCAGGAGGAACCTGATTGAATTGTTGCTACATTCAGAGTGAGACCAATACTCATAGAGAAAGTTAGGGAGCTACAAGCACAGAATGCAGAATTGAGCAAGCTCCGAGAAGAAATTCAGAATGGCAAGAAGTTTGAAGTGGTAGTGAGGGATGATGGGCTCATGACTATAGGGAATAGGCTTTGTATCCTAAATGTCAAAGAAGGGAAGGATGAGATACTGGATGAGGCACCCAATACACCTTATGTCATGCACCCAAGTAGCACCAGGATGTACAGAGATCTGAGAGAGCATTATTGGTGGAAAAGCATAAAGAGGGATGTAGCAGAGTATGCAAGTAAGTGTCTGTGTCAGCAAGTCAAAGCTAAACACCAGGTACCTTCAGACAAGTTAAGGCCATTGTCCATTACTGAGTGGAAGTGGCAAAGGGTGACTATGGATTTTCTGATGGGTTTGCCCAAGACTGTAGGAAGCGTGATGCCATATGAGTTATTTTGATCGGTTGGTGAAGTCATCCCATTTGTTGGCATTTAAATAGACTAATTCTCAGCAAGTACTAGCAAAGAAGTATATTAGAAAGATAGTGAGATTACATGGGCTTCCATATTCTAGAGTTTCTAACAGGGATCCTCGGTTTACGTCGAGATTCTGGGGAAGCATACAAGAGGCTCTAGGGACCAAGTTAAAATTTAGCCCAACTTTTCATCCCCAGACAGATGGTCAATCTGAAAGGACCATTTAGACACTTGAGGGAATATTTAGGGCACGTGTGATGGATTTCAAAGGAGCTTGGGATGAGCATTTGTCATTGGTCCAATTTGCTTATAATAATTTGTACCATTCGGGCATTTAGATCACTCCTTATGATGCACTGTATAGATGGAGATGTACAACTCTGATATGCTGGGATGAAGAAGGAGAAAGGAAACTAATAGGACCAGAGTTAATTCAAATGACAGTTGACAAGGTCAAGTTAGTTAAACAAAGGCTTAAAGCGGCCCAGGATAGAATGAAAAGCTATACTGATGCACACCTAAAGGAGATGAAGTATGAAGTCGATGAAAAAGTCTTCCTTAAGATGACACCTTGGAAAGGAGTCATGTGGTTTGGCAAGAAAGGCAAGTTGAGTCTGAGATATGTGGGTCCTTATGAAATTCTTGAGAGGATTCGACCGCTAGCTTATAGGTTGGCGTTGCCACCGGAATTGCCGCAGATATATGACGTCTTTCATGTTTCCATATTGAGGAGGTATAGATCGGATACCTCTCACATTATACAGAACGCTGAGGTTCAGTTAAGAGATGATCTGAGTTATGAGGAGATTCTAGTAGAGATCTTAGACACTAAGGAAAAAGTCCTCAAGAACAAGACAATTCAACTAGTAAAAGTCTTGTGAAGAAACTATTCTGTAGAAAAGGCCACGTGGGAGCCCTTGGAAGCCATGAGGGAGAAGTACCCATAACTCTTCAATGACTCAGGTAATAATTTCGAGGATGAAATTCTTTTAAGAGGGGGAGAAATGTTGGCCTCTAGAATTTTTTTTAATGAATAAGCATGATTAAATTAAATTTGGGGTTTTGCTAGATTAAATTTTATTGGAGTTAATTAGCATACTAATATGAGTAAGATATTATGTTATAGGTTAAGGGAATGGTAAGATTTCATGAGCGGCATTGTTGGGACATAAATTAAGTTATAAAGTCTTAAAGCATTGAAGGAAGGGCGAAATGGGAAGAAGGAATTGTAGGCTTGTGTTTTAGAAGCCAAAAATGTTGGTAAAGAAGAAGAGAAGAGAGAGAAGACAAAAATTAAGAAAGAAGGAAAAGAGAGTGTCGGTGATAGAGAGAAAAAGGAGAGTTGAGCTAGGTTTTAATTTTACTAAGCCTTTAAGAGGGATTTTGAGAGTTACCAAGGAGGGAAAAAGGAGAGACATCCTTGAACAAGATTTCAAGCAAGAAGATTCAAGGTGGGTTATCTTTTTATAGTTGAATAATAAGTCATCAATGTTTCTTTCAAGAAAATGGAAATAAATGGTTTTAACTACTTCAAAAATGTGCATTTATTACTCTTTGAATGTTTTGAGATTGTGTTGCATGTTTTGCATATAAATTTTGTTTGACACATGAAAATGATTCTTGAAAAGATATCAAGCTTAAGAAACCAAGTTCCCAAAATGTGTTTTTTTAGGCAATATGTTTACAGTTATGGAAATACATGTTATGTGGGTTTATGGTGGACCCTAAGCTAAGTCAAGTGCACTTTGACAAAAGAGCTTCTCTCGCCTTCCCGCTAGTGGCATGGAGCTCCTCAATAGACTCCCCTAAGTTCACGGTTACACAAGTCCCTTGTAGGAATTATGTAGCACGTTCTGTTTTGGATCAACCCGAACCATTTTGATATGCTTATGTGCTCATGATAGCTTGACAAAAGTGATGCATACATGACTTGCAATAACATAAATTTCTGCATTAGAAAGGACTTCATAAATGGTTTTGCTTATTACCAATTTATAAATTGTTACCCACGGGCTTAAGCTCACCCCCCTTTTTTTTCCTTCCCCACATCTAGGTGATGAGCAAGATATTGAGTAGATAAGGGTTAAGGCATCACTCCAATTTTTGTATATTTTATATTTGAAGCAAATTTTATAAAGAGAGGCTTTAGTTGCATTTTGAGCAAATCATGGATTATGTACCTTTTGTATTTTGGAACTTTGAGATATTAATGTATTTGCGACTTGAAATGCCCACTAAAGCTTTGTAAGACTCTTATCTTTTGATGCAAATGGAATACAATTGCATTTTTGATCATGACTTAAGTTTGTACATTGCATTTTTTTAAGTTTCCATAAAGGAAAAGTCATATTAGGAATTCAAGGGAAGATCTAAATTAATTCAGGTTGATATAGGCAAATGTGCATTCTAGAAAGTTGTAGGTCTCTCTTTTAGCTTTCCAACAGTATATAGTATAGAATTTTCAAATTTTCAGGTCATAAGTTATGGTCCTTAGAAAGGGAGATGCTTAGGAGTACATAGTGGTATCGTCTGTAAGGATGTATCGTCTATAATGATGTCATATTGTCTGTGATGATATCATTCGTCTTAAGAGATGTATTGTCTATAAGGATGTATCGTCTGTAATGACGTCATATTGTTTGTGATGATGTTATTCGTCTTAAGTGATGCATCATCTGTAAAGATGTATCGTCTGTGATGATGTCATATTGTCTATAATGACGTCATTCGTCTTAAGAGTTGTATCGTCTATAAAGACGCTTTGTTTTAAGAGCAGTATCATCTTAGGTTGACTTTGGATTCATCTTAAGTTGACCGTCTGTATCGTCTTAGGTTGACTTTTGCTTCATCTTAAGTTGACCATCTGTATCATCTTAAGTTGACTTTTGCTTCATCTTAAGTTGACCATCTGTATCGTCTTAGGTTGACTTTTACTTTGTCTTAAGTTTACCATCTGTATCATCTTAGGTTGACTTTTGCTTCATCCTAAGTTGACCATCTGTATCGTCTTAGGTTGACTTCTACGTCATCTTAAGTTGACCATCTGATTCGTCTGCTTATGGCATTCGTCTGCTTTGCAATTCGTCAGCTTTATCATTCGTCTACTTATTGCTTTGTCTACTTTGCCATTCGTTTGCTTATTGCTTCGCCTGCTTATGGCAGTCACCTACTTTGTCATTCGTCTGTTTATTGCTTCGTCTGTTTTTTGCATTCATCCGCTTTTTCAAATCGTTTGCATTTTGTTTAGTCTTGTATGGACAAAACCTTGATGGATTCTTTTAGCCATTACTTTGTCGTCCGACCTCTAAATGACCTGATTTTTGAAGCGTTGGATTCATAACACATTTCTCTATCTCTCTCCATAGAAATTATAGCTTTTGGTCTTGAATCGAAAGAGAATTATCTAAGTAAGGGTATCAGTTGGAAGAGCATGAACAGGATATTTTACTGAACATATTCCTATATTTTGATGATATCCAGATCTATACGATTCCAAATGAGATGATTTTGATTTGGAGTAAACTAGAGACATAAGACATAGGGGAACATTTTCTAAAAGAAAGTGTTTCAAAATGACTTCAGTTTCGGGGTCAAAAAGAACATGTAAAGATGACCCAAAATGATGTGTTACGGGAAAAATCTGAAAGTGAGTAAGGGGTTATGATTTGTGATTACAGTGGTTTTATTGAGTCATAAACTTAAGTATAAATTATTCTTAAGTGAGCTTTAACAAAGGGAAGTGGATAAGTGGATAAGAAATGGACAGGTGTCCTAGCTAGAGTTAAGATTTTTATTGCTTTAAAAGGCTAGCTGTTGTCCTTGTCCTTATCCTTCTTGAAACTTCTGTCTTGAGAGTTCCTCCAACCCAGAGCTTTTCATCAAGTATTCACCGAAGTTTAACCTTGCTTTTCTTTGTTTCTCATCACTTCCACTCTGATATTTCTTTCTTCTATTCCAAGAAAAACCGAACCTCCCTGTCAACTTTTAAGTTGATGTATATGGGTGCATGAAGGATTAGGGTTACGTGATTTTGCAGAGATTGGAGTTTCAAATAAGCAAGCTTGTTATGCTTACGTAGTTTTTGCATGAAATGAAGCATGCATCGTTAGCTCACTACTAAATGTTTAAGAACAGTGATATTCTTATTTGCTGAAAAATGAGTGAGAAGATTTAGTATGCAGTACATAGTAATTTTCTTTGGATTGATGACTGAAATATTATGGGATAGTGTTAAACAAGCTTTGGGAGTTGAAAGATCAATGAGAGTGTGTAAGGCTGTGAAAGAACGATTAAAGTGATAGTTAGAGGAATAAATGAAGAAAACACAAAAGTTAGAAATGTAGAAGAATAAAAATTAAAGAAGTGCAGAAAAGGTGATAAAATGCGTGAGTGTTCTAGTTGTTGGATGATTATGAAAAATGATAGATTTTTTATTGGTTGTGATTTAAAGAATTGATGAGTGATTAAGTTATGAAATGAGAATGAGCATAAGATGTGAAATTTGTTACAGTACCCGGGTTTGTCATTAAGCATGCATTGTACATAGTCCAATTATACATTTGTGCATAAATAAATGCTTATATGTGTGCAATGTGTGTCTTGCATAAATGGGTTGTGCAGGTCAAGTATCCGCGTTCAGGCATTTCTAGAATTTGGAAGCAAATGCTATTTTGGAGCATATTGTGAGTAGACCGAGATGGTCTCACTTCATTGTTTGTTATTTGAATTTTGTATTAATTGACTACTGAATGATTATGTAGATGTGATTGATTATGTGGGTTTCCGAACAGGAGGTCCGATGATTGTGATGTTTGATTTGGATATTGAAATGCTACTTAAATGTGAATGAGCATTTGCATATGAATAAAAGTGTGATTCTCAACTTAATGTTGAATTCCAGACTAAGGTCCGATGATATGGGAAAGTGATTAAATAAAATTATGTAAATGTGAGTGATGCATTCCATCTCATGAATGCATGAAACATAATGGTTGTTGTGACCGAAGTAGCCACCGAAAGTGAAAAGAGCTTAAAGCTCAGAAAGTGAAAAGTGAAAATGAGTCTCGAGCTCAAAAGTGATTGAGAGCCTAAGGCTCACTATGTATAATGAGCCATGTATCCCCCAAGTGGGTAAGGGACAGTTAGTAATGAGCCCGGCATTCAATGGATACAGGACAGTTTAGGCACTCGATCATAACAAAGTAAGAAATGGAAAGTAAGTCTCATGTGCATTGCATATGCATAATGTGAATGATTAAGTGTATTGAATGTGAAATATAAAATCATGTGAAATGTGAAATAATGTGGGATGTGAAATTATGTGAATTATGTGTTATGTGACTGGGTGAGCCATCGATGATGATCACTCATTGAGTTCATAAAAATCACTCAAAATTTGCAATTATTTTTCAGGATCAGAAGAATACCCTGTTAGGCCAACGGGAGTATACCTACGCATACAAGTGAATGATAGAGGTCGGGGTCAGTTCGCGTCTGCATTGCATTTCATTATTTGGTATGAATTGTAAATTTCCCAACTTTTTTGTATGAAATTGTATTTCGAAAAGACGAAAGAGTTTTGTGTTTGTGAAAGGACCCACTTTCATTCATAAACACTTTCAATCATAGTAATAAAAATCAACAATATTTTCAATAGCGCTTGTGCTTTAAAAGTAGGTATACATATACTTTTAAACCACAAGCATAAAGTGCTAAAATCAATCATCACATAAGGCCCACTTTCATTCATAAACACTGTCAATCATAGTAATAAAAATCAATAATATTTTTAATAGTGCTTGTGGTTTAAAAGTATATATATATAGCTCATCGACAGCTTATTTGTAGCATATATATATAGCTCATCGGTAGCACCCTACTCTCGCAACACTCGAACTCGACATCGATAGGTGATGTCCGAGCTCATATCCCTCGAGGGTGGTGTGCTAAAGCACACACACACACACACATATATATATAGATGGGTGATGTCGGGTTCAGGTCTTACGGGAGTAGGGTGCTACAAATAAGCTACCGATGAGCTACGACTACTAAGATATCAAATTCCTCCTTCTAAAGGAGCCAAATGCCTTCAAAAAAACCCTTCTGCTTCTACTCTAAAGAAATAATCAAACTCTAAGGAAAGGGTTACGTCATTAGCCCGAGAGCCACTAATTCTGGGTTTCATCAAAGCCAAAATGCCCAGTTTGTAATTACGGATGTAATTACACAGTAGGGTCTGAAACTCTAACCCTCCTGTCCCTTGGCAATTCCATAACAAAATCGACATAAAGGGTATTGAGCAGAAAAAATGTTACCCTACAACTGAGCAACATTTGTGCTACCAACGTGGACCTCCTTGTGGTTAACTTCCTGAGTGTATGGAACCATCTCTGCATCTTAGCTCGGTTCTGGAATGACTGCCTATCGACTCGATTTCGTGGCTAAATCTAAAGGTTTTGAGGGTGGGATCACTGGTAAACCTTCCCATAACCTGCTCGCCTCCCCGGTTTCCTTGACGCCCTCCATCAACTGGGGCCTCTCCTCACTATCCGGTGCCTGATCCGCAATGATCTAGCTATCACAGACCATTTCAGTATGAGTCGTGATTTCAACCACTAAATTCTTTTCTGTGGCTGTGGGTTTGAGTTGAACTGTTTGGGCCAAACCCGATTCCTTTTCCTGACTCCCGCTAGCCTGGACCCTTTACCCTCGGGTCTGTTGGTTATTGATTACTGATTTTCCTTTAGAGTCATTCTTTAAAATTCTTAAGTGTTCGGTAGTCGATGACGGCCTTTGAGACTTAGACGTTCCTATACCAACTAAATGGGACAGGTTAAACCGTTGTCCAAATCCAGCGAAAGTAATGATAATTGGTGTCACTGTTTGTCTAAAGGCCTCCTCTCCTAAAGCCTTGTGGTTTGACAGAATAACAAACCTCGAGCCTCTCATAGAGGCAGCTTCTCTCTGACTGCCTACCCCCTTCTACCCCTGTCTTTTCATTTCATGTCTGGCGTTTTTCCGTTGGACTTGGGTCCAAGGGCCATAGGCTATCCCATCCAGCGTCCTCCCCGCAGTAGCCTCAACAAGTCGCCTCTGCTCAGACTCGTCGTCTCCTTCTCGGCTCGTTGGAGGTGGGCGTACGCTGTGCTCCATATTCTTCCTTGGGCAGACACTAGCTTCATATCCAACGATACCACATGTAAAGCAAACTTGGGGGAGCCCTTCGTACGCGATCATCAACGTTTCTTCGTCCAGCTCCACGCTAGTTTTCATAGGAACGCTCAAGTCTATATCCACTGCTATGCGTGCGAACTTCCCTCATTGAGCTTGCAAGGTGGCTTCGTCAATTTTCACTGTGCTTTCTACTAGATTCTCCAGTGCAGTGAGTATCAGGGGATGGTAGCGAGCTATCGGCAGGTTAGGAAACTTGATCCAGACCACCGCTCTAGTTATCTGGGCGTGCGTCGAGCAGAATGATGGAAGCCACCTCTGGATGTAGAGCACTTGGCCGAAGATCACCCACGGCCCATTGGTCAGCACATTAAGGTAGCCACTCTCCTCTATGAATTTAACCAGAAAAGACTCATGGCCATATCTACAATTTTCATGGGGTCTCGCGGTTTCTAGAGACTCCGAAGGCGGGTGTTCAGAATTCGATATCCCACTCTACACCCCAGCAGCTTCACCACTACTACTTGCTCCCACTGTTTGTCCAGCTTCGATTTTAGGTTTTGGGAAAGCATGATGCTGCCACTGAGCTCCCCTACAGTTGGCGTGATATCGCCTTTTTCAACCTCTACTGGTTCGTCTTCCGGTCATATTGTTGTTGCAGCTACTACGTCCACATTCGCGTCCCTTATTACTGCTGCACTATATGACGGTTTGGGTTGAGGAGGGTCGTCGTCTCTTTTACGTGTACGCCCTTTTTTGGCTAGGTGTCCCTCTAGATCGAGGGAGTCCATAACGCAGCAAAGAGTTCTTACCAGCTATGCTCGAGAACGCAAGAGAAATCGCTGTCTTCTTTGACAAAATAACTCTGTAAACTTTTCTCGCTCTAGAAGTTTCTTGCTCTCTCTATTCTATTGGAACTTTGTTATTACCAAGTTGTAAAGTTAACTGATGACTAGATATTATGAAGCACAGTAGCTAGATTCTCCTTCTTCTCCTCTTTTTCTTTCGAAAACTCTCATCTATTTTCTTTATTTTCTTTTTGTTTTGATACGGGACTCCACACACTAGTAGCCAGGCACGAAGATACACGGGGCCCAGTAGTGCACTAGGCCCCCCAAGATTTAAAAAAATTAAATATTTTTATTTTTAATATATGTATATATATATTTAGAGACCAGTGGTACATTGGGTTTCTCAAAATTTTAAAAATTTAAATATTTGGGCTCTCCTATCTTAAATTATTGACTTCGTCACTATTAGTAGCATACATTCATGGCTGCTGGTCCAAAGGAAGTCTTCCAAGTGCCAACTCTCTCATCACACTTTTGTTAGTCACTAACTAGCTTAGTCCACAGCCACCGGTATACTTCACGATCCAATAAGTGAAAGCACAAAGCAGGGCTAAATATAAATAGGTGAAACGAAATTCTTATTAGTTTAACGTTTTCTAAAGTTAGTACCTTATTCTTTAAAAATCGTTATACGAGCTGAAAGTTGAAACATAATATTAATTTTAGTGCCTGTTTGGATGGGCTTATATGAGTAGAGCTTTTGACAGAAGAGCTTTTGTTAGTATAGCTTTTCTAAAAAGAACTTTTATAAAAAGCCAGTTGACTGTTTGTCTGTCATTTAAAAAAAAAGCTTTTTTGAAAAAGCTTCATACAATAGACTGTTTGACAACATAAAAATAAAAGGCACTTTTAATTTTAACTATATTTTATTTTGTAATAAAAATTATTTATGCATATAAATAT
>JAOQMP010032058.1:0-11870 GCA_027563575.1 Erythroxylum pedicellare | reverse complement strand
AATACAGTGTAAACTTTTGTCAATGAATGAAATGAAGTGTTGAAGTTTTTTAAGTATTGTATATTCTTTATGATGCCATTTAAGAGATTATATTTACTCTAATATACCATTGTTATAGGATATGTACTTTAATGTCTTTTGGATTTTTAGGTATATAATTTATGGTAGTGGGATGTTACAATTTTGGTATCAAAGTATGGTTTGGCATCTATAGGGACATATAAGAGTGTTGAGACATAATAAATAGTAAGAGACTCAATTAGTGATCACAACTTTTTTGTTACAGGTTACCTACCATAAGAGATCAAGTTAGAGAGTCAACTGACATGGAGTTTATAAGAGCTAATAGAGAGTCTCATGTACCTGAGTTTGCTCAAATGCCTCTGAGAATTCAGGAGAGGTGAGAAAGAAGATACGATAAACTGAGAAAGTAGGGGGTTGTGAAATTCTACGAAAGTACAGACCCTACTGATGCAGAAGGGTGGTTAGAGAGAACTGAAAGAGTGTTCAATCAGATGGACTGTGAGGTAAATGAAAGATTTGATTATGCGGTTTCACTATTGCAAAGTCCAGCATACAAGTGATGGAAGATTGTTCCAGGCAGTTCCACCAAACCATGTAGTTTGACTTGGGAAGATTTTTTAAGGGTGTTTTGAGAGAATTATATGCCTTAGATTTATCTGGATAGAAAGGTGAAAGAATGACTAGATTTGAAGTAAAGCAGGCTTATAGTGGTAGAGTATGAGATAAGATTCAATAAGTTAATAGGTTAAGCAACTGCATTGATACCAACACAGGAAGAAAAAGGTAGACGGTTTAAGGACGGGTCGAACATGGAGATCTGAACGAGACTAGCTATTTCTAATTTAGATAGTTTTACAAAACTATGAGCAGCCTCGATCAGAATTGAGCAGTTATTAAAAGATGGTCAGGGAGAGTACAGACAGGTGTTTAGAGGGAAGAGGTAAGTTTAATCTCAGGCTAATTCTAGCAAAAGCTTCAGTAAACATCAGAATAGATCGTCTCAATTCCAGGTTAGATCAAGATAATTTGTTCAGATTGTTAGAGGTAAAGGACAAGTGCCCTCTAGACAGTTACAATAGATGCGTAATTGTGAGCACTATGGTAAGAAACATGGTGGTAATTTCTAGAGGTTATTGGGAGCTTGTTTCCATTGTGGCTCCATAGAGGAGAAGCAATGAATGAGACAACAATTTAGCAGAGTAAAGATGACATATATGTACAGAAAGGTAGAGATAGAGGTAGAACTCAGTCAACAAGGCCCAGTGTTAAGACTAAGGTACGGAGTAATCAACTACAGTCTCAGGCCAAGGTCTATGCCATCACTAGATAGGAGGTGCATAACTCCCCAGATGTGGTAATAGGTGTGTTGAATTTTTTCATTTTGAAGCATTTGCTTTGTTAGATCCAGGATCTACACATTCATTCATCACACCACATCTAACATCTAGATTGCATTGTAAGAGAGAGATATTGAAATGTGGATTAGAGGCGAGTACCCTAATGGCTAGCACAACAGTGATTGGTGAGGTATGTAAAGGGTGCATAGTTTGTATTGATTAGGCAGAGTTAGAAGATGATTTGATTGTATTGCCGTTAAAGGAAATATATATTATTCTAGGTATAGATTGTCTCATTGCTCATTGGGTTGTGGTAAACTGTTATACCATGGAAGTATTTCTTGAATCCCCTAATTAACCAAGAGTGGTGTTTCGAGGAGTTAGTCAGGCAGTGCCAGCCGAACCAATTTCTTTCATGATGATCTTAGGTAGATGCGAGGCTTATTTGGCCCACGTAGTTGATACCCAGGATGAACAAACTATTTAGGACATTCCAGTTGTTAGGGATTTCCTAGATGTGTTTCCTACAGAACTACCAGGTTTACCCCCATAAAGGGAGACAGAGTTTACCATAAACCTTGTTCCAGGTACCGCTCCTATATCAATTCCTCCATATAGGATGTCATTTGTAGAACTGAAGGAATTAAAGACCCAATTATAAGAGTTGTTAGATAAGGGTTTCATCAAGCCTAGTGTGTCACTTTAGGGAGCTCAAATATTATTTGGAAAGAAGAAGGATGAAATTTTGAGATTGTCTATTGATTATCGGCAGTTCAATTAGGTGATAGTTAAGAATAAATACACATTGGCAAGGATTGATTATTTGCTTGATCAGTTATATGGAGCTTAGGGGTTCACAAAGTTAGACTTGAGATTAGGATATTATCAGTTGAAAATAACTAAGGTTGTTGTACCAAAGAGTGCATTTAGAATAAGATATAGGCACTTTGAGTTTTTGGTGATGTCGTTTAGAATGACTAATACCCCAACAGCTTTTATGGCCTTGATGCATAAGGTATTTCAACCTTATTTAGATCACTTTATAATTGTTTTTATTGATGGCATCTTGGTGTATTCAAAGTGTAGAGAAGAACATTCAGAGTATTTGAGATTGGTTTTATAAATAATGAGAGAGAAATAGTTGTATGCCAAGTTTAGTAAGTATGAATTTTGGCCTAATCAAGTAGTATTCTTAGGTTACATAGTGTCTAGATAAAGCATTTATGTAGATCGAAAGAAATTAGAAGCAGTGATGAAGTAGGAAGCTCCAAGGAAAGTGTCTGAGTTCTAGAGTTTTCTTGGATTAGCTGGATGTTATAAGAGGTTTGTCGAGTGGTTTTCATTGATTTCAACCCCTTTGACAAAACTTCTGAGGAAAAATGCGCCTTTTAAATGGAATTATAATCGTCAGAGAAGCTTTGAAGAGCTTAAGCATCTGTTAACTACAACACCAGTGTTAGCTATTCCATCTGGAACAGGAGGGTATGTAGTGTACGATGATGCTTTACACCAGGGATTAGAATGTGTGTTAATGCAGCATGGCAGAATGATAACCTATGCATCGAGACAGTTAAGGTCTCACATCAAGGATTATTTGGTACATGATTTAGAGCTTGCTGCAGCAGTATTTACTTTAAAGATTTAGAGACACTACCTATATGGAGAAACGTTTCAACTATTCACTGATCATAAGAGTTTGAAGTATCTGTTGAGCTAGAAAGAATTGAATATGAGACAGAGGAGATGGATAGAATAATTGAAAGATTATGATTATACAATTAAGTATCATCCTGGGAAAGCTAATATGGTAGTTGATGCATTAAGCAGGAAGTCCAATAGTTGTGTGGCTCAAGTACAGTTATTAAGGTTACCAAGACTAGTTCATTTGAGAGCACTGAATGTTTAATTAAATTTGGGATTGAATGAAGCATTGATAGCTACATTGAAATTAAGACCTGTATTGCATGAAAGAATCAGAGAGGCTCAGAACAGAGATCTAAAATTGGTGAAGTTAATTGAGAAGTTGAAAGTGAATCTGGATTCTGAATTTTAATTAAGAGATGATACATTGTGGTTGAAATAGAGGTTCTGTGTACCCAATGTTGAAGATCTGAGGAAAGAGACTAAGGAGGAAGCATATGTAGCAACTTATGCTATGCATCCTAGTACTACTAAGATGTATAATACACTGAAGTAACATTTTTAATGGCCAGGGATGAAAAATCAAGTGGCTGAATATGTGACTAAATATTTTACTTGCCAACAGATAAAAGATGAGCATCAGGCTTTAGTTGGTAAATTATAGGGCTTATTTATTCCGTAGTGGAAATAGGAGAGAATCACGTTGGATTTTATTATGGGTTTGCTAAGGACTCCAAGGCAACATGATGCCATTTGGGTCATTGTTGATAGATTGACCAAATCGGCTCACTTCTTACCAATGAAAGAGAATAACTCACTAAATCAGTTAGCTCAGTGATATGCGAATGAAGTTATGAGATTACATGGGGTTCTAGTGTCCACTGTATTAGATAGGGATCTTAGATTTACCTCAAGATTTTGGGGTAGTTTAAAAATAACTTTAGGTACAAAACTAAATTTTAGTACTACATTTCATCCTTAGACAGATGGTCAGAGTGAGGGGACGATTAAAACTATTGAAGATATGCTCAGAGCTTGTATTCTGGAGTTTTAAGGAGCATAGGATTAGTATGTGGCTTTGATTAAATTTGCCTATAATAATCAGTATCACAGTAGTATCGTTATGGCTCCATATAAGAAATTGTACGGCAGAAAATGTCATTCGCCTTTATATTAGGATGAAGAGGGTCTAAGAATTATTGAAGGCCCAGAATTGATTCAAAATAATGTTGACAAGGTGAAATTGATTTGTAGTAGAATTAAAGCAACACAAGATAGATAGAAGAGTTATATGGATTATCACAGAAGAGATATGGAGTATGAGATAGGGGATAAAGTATTTCTAAGAGTATCACTTTGGCGAGGTGTGTTGAGGTTTGATAAGAAAGGTAAGTTAAGCTCGAGGGACAATGGTCCACATGAAATAATCAAAAGAATTTGTCCATTGCCTTATAAGTTTGCCTTACCTTATAAAATGGCATAAATAGATAATGTGTTTCATGTGAGTACGCTTAAGAGATATTAGTTAGATCCAACTCATATGATACCGACTCAAGAGATTGAAGTTTTTAGTAATCTGAGTTATGATGAAGAACCCGTTAACATAATTGGATATCAAAATAAATAGCTGAGCAACCGAGTGATTCCACTAGTGAAAGTCCTTTGGAAGAATCATTCGAGTGAGAAAGCCATATGAGAAACGGAGGAGCACATGAGAAATTAATACTCCTACCTATTTGACCATTCAAGTAAGAATTTCGAGGATGAAATTTCTTAAGGGGGGAGAATTGTAATATCTCATTTTTCCGAAATATGCTTAGGTTTTAACCCTAAATTAAATATTGCATATACATGCATAACATTAGCATTCATACACAAAATTGATATTTATGAACATTATAAGTTAGCGTATGCATTTAATTGACTTATTCTGCAGTATGAAAAATGTTAAGTGATCATGATGTAAATTATGAATTAATGTGTCTTAAATTTTAGTTTGACTAGATTTCAATTAGAAAATTTGGAATTAAATGTTATGGTTTGGAAGTTTGATAGATTAAAATGGAAATTTGGACTAAGGCAAATGCCTAGTGGTAGGATAAATTGATAAATGAAAATTTTGGATGATTAAGCCTAAAATTGAGTGACATTTGGCATAGTTAAATTCATAACAAATGGACTAGTAATTAAATGACAATTGGACCAATCTTAGAGTGACATGTGGACTAATTAAAGGGTGAAAATGGCAGTATAATGAGTGGATTAGTGGCAGCATAATTGTTGAAAAAATGACTAGCATGCTTTAAGACATATGTCCTTGTAAGTTATTGACACCTAGCATGTTGATGTGGCAAATTCCAACACCCAAGTTTCTACTTCCTTTCTTGTTTCCTTCACTGAAATTGCTCCAGCTTTCACCTCTGTATTTTTCCTAAACCCTAGCCAAATTGTTGTACTTAAACCAGCTTTTTACCTTACACAAAATAGCCAAGAAGACTAGCTGAAAGTTACCTTCATCTTGTTGTCCAAAATTAACCTGTTTTCATCTTAAATTTGTGATGAATTTTACTTGCATAGAGACTTAATTTAATATGAAGTTTGAGTCGAATTGCATGGAGATTTAATTTAATATAAAGTTTGAGTTGAAATTAAAGTCTAACAAGTAAGTGAAAAATTGAGTTTTATGGAAAGCCAAATGATATAAGAGTGATGTCTGAATTGGAAAGAAATGTATATGTTATTGGTGAAGATATATGCTGGAAAATGTTGCACGAACTTGGAAGTGTTTCTATTTTGTTTTTGGTATATGAAAACCGTGGGATATAGATTGATTTATGGATGAATTAGGTCCAGATTTGAAGTATAATGAAGGTCGATTTATGCCAAAGAAAGATGTTAATTTGATGTTCTTAAATTGGGAAAGGACTAAGACTATATGCATAATAATGTAAAAGTTTCTGGTTTTATAATTTATAAGTTGTTAATTGAATAATTTTGAAATGGGATGAGAGATGTTATTGATGAGGAATTGGAGTATGATTTATGCATAATCGAATTATAATTGATAAACTATAAAGAGGTTGTTTAACTTTGGTGTAAAGTGTAAAAAAAATCTAGAGAAAATTGAAAGAAGAATTGCTGGAATATGTTAATTGTAGTGCTTTCATTGAACATACATCGTTATTTTATACATAACTTGATCTGTTGACATCCAAATTGTATAATTTTTAAGTTTAGATTAAATTAGAGACATTGGCTATATTTTACATGAAGGAATATAATTTTAATTCTATCTGTAAGAGTTTCAAAATTTGTCTTCAAATTGAGTTTTTGGATTCTGTCATTATCTGAGAACTGTCTATATAATTTTGATATAACTTGCAGAATACTAAACCATATTGTATGAAATTTAGTTCATTAGAAACTTAATACATATGAGAACATTTTTTTAGAAGAATATATTGCATAATTACTTCATTTTTCTTGTTAAAATAGCCATACACAATTGATCTGAAACTTGTCCTAAGAAAATCTGGAAAACTAATGAAGGAATTGGAGGGAACTTTTGGATAACCCATCCCGTGATTGTGGGAAGACATATATAATTGTGTAAATTTCATGTAAGTAAAGAAAATGTTCATTTATGTGATTCTTGAACCAATTAAGGATAAGGTATTTAACTATGATGCATTTGGAATTGATTAAGGTTTAAAAAGAACATAATTTGATGTTGGAAAATTTGGTTAAATGTGTGATAAGTTTTGATTGATAATTGATGTTATAATTCAAGGAAAAGAATGATGGTTAATAATGCATCTTAGTTTGGAATGAAGGAGTGATAAAGGAATGAAGATATTCATAAGAATGCAAATGTATTCCAGAGGATATTAATAATGCATTAAGAATGAATGAATGAGAATTGTAAATTATGTGAAATATTTGTAATGCTATAAAAGAGTTAGTAAATGTATGGTTAATGAATGGAGCATGATCATGTCTACTTATGGTATTAATCTAAATGCAAACAAGACATATCTAAGTGAATGATTATGAATTATGATTAAGGAAACATACCCAGGATAGTCATTACCCATGTATTGAACATTACATATGAATATATGTGCACAAATGAATAAGTATTTGATTGATCTACTTTGCAATGTGAATTATGTATGAATTGTATGATTTTAGATGCTCAAGTCGGACGCCATTCAGACATTGTCGGACCATCTAGGTAATAGTATAAATTGGAGCGTACTGTGAGTCAACCTAGGTGATTTCACTAGGATTGATTTTGTTTCTGTTTAATTCCCATTTATTGAACTGATGATGACTTGATTATGATGATTCTGGACATTAATAGTCTGAGGAATTTGATATTTGGAATGTATTGGAAGTGTTCTGTTTGCATTTGAGTTTTGATTAATTTATGAATACTCAAAGAAAGTTAATGCCAGACTAAGGTCCGATGAATGTGATATTCAGTTTTTGTATCATAAGTAAATGTTTTGATGGCATATTCTATTATTTGATGCATTTCATAAAATGCATGATCAGATATAGGCGTTGTGATCAAAGTAGGCAGTTTGAAAGAGCTTTAAGCTTAGAATTTTGCATTTAGAGTTTTGCTCCATGATTTTTGTATCTGACTGAGCGCAATGGGCTAGTATCCGTTTCTGTATCTGAAAGGTGTTCGATCACAACAATTAATAAAGAATTTGGAGTCTCATATGCATCTACATTTGTATACTTATGATTATGAAACATATGATCGTGAAATCTTTTCTAAAATTGTGATGATAAAGTGATATGCTATGATGTGATTAATTGGGTTATCCATGTTTTGAAAGAATGTTTGTGAAATTGGTTGGTTATGTGATATTTACATATTTGACCTGATTGAGATCATCAATGATGGTTCACTCATTGAGTTTGCAAAACTCATCAAAAATTGCAACATGACTTCTTTGGTACAAGACAAGAAACCTAGTTCCTAAGATTGTCTAGAGGAACATTTTGGGTTAAGTTATGGCTCAAAGGTCTGTCATCTCACATCAGAGTAGTTATAGATAGTATTTTTAGTTTCTTTGTCTTATAGAACTTTTTTATAAATGATTGTCAATTTTTCTCATGTTTGGTAATGTAAATATTTGTTTTAATGACTGCAATGCGAACTTTTCTGAATAAATGAAATGAAGTGTTGAGGTTTTAAGTATTATGTATTTTTTATGATTCCATTTAAGAGATTATGTTTGCTCTATGATTTGGACCTTAGTTTATACCCTTGGAGGTCAAATAAAAAATATAATCTAAGGATTGCAATATAGGATACAACCTCGGGTCGTCTCACTTAATCAGAACCTAAACGAATGGACCTAAGCTAATCTATATGTCATGAAATGCAAGCTAATTTGGTAAAGAGGGGGTTTTGATCTTTGAAAACATTACTGTACTAAATTGGATTGTAAGAAAAGTAAGTAAAATATATTTTTGGAATTTTGGGAA
Source organism: Erythroxylum pedicellare (assembly GCA_027563575.1). Taxonomy (NCBI): domain Eukaryota; kingdom Viridiplantae; phylum Streptophyta; class Magnoliopsida; order Malpighiales; family Erythroxylaceae; genus Erythroxylum; species Erythroxylum pedicellare. Next base: position 3,363 of record JAOQMP010032058.1, on the reverse strand, counting down.
TGGAAAACTGAAAGATAAAGGCAAATAATCAAATAGGGATAGTGTCCTCTTGAAAATGAGCTTTGGCTATCATAGTTCGAAATCAATTTTTAATGGGAGTGGAAATCACTAAGTTTCAAATGGGTAAACCTTAAAGAACTCTTTAAGTCCAAGATCTTAATCAATCATCTCCATTTCTTGAGACTTGGTTAAATGCTCTTAGTGTGTGTATTGGGTAAGTCGATGCAACAAGTCAATTCGGGATCTATAATCAACTCAATATCAGACACAACTATGCAAGATGAAAGAGATTCAACAAGACCATAAATGGACATATATGAGACTTCATATATTTAAGCTCAAAGTTCAACATCAACAAATCCAAACCACACATTGAATCCAACACTTGATTAAACTCTAATCAAGAATGTTCAACTACAAATTACAATTCCTAAACCTAGGCGTTCATAAATCATAGCTGAATATGGATTAATCTACTCCCTTTTTAAGCCCATTAAACTCCAGCCATTACTACATCTTCAAGAGGGGAGAGGTGCCTAGCCACGCATAGCTACAAGAGACTTCACAACTGAGAAGCAACTGGAGACACCCATAGTAGCAGTCGATGGTGGAAATGGAAGAAAATGGTATGGATGAGAGAAGACGATGGTGTGTTGCATGAAGATGGAATATCTCTCTATGATGTCAGCTCCCCTCATTTTGTAAGTTATCCTAAAATAGGTTTTGTCCAAAAACGAGTTGTTAGATTGGGTTGCATAGTTGGTTAATTTGTCGAAAATGGTCCGGGTTTGTGCCAGTTTGAATGCTCTTCAGTAAATTCCAGCTTTCATTGCGACAAACTTTCCTGAAAGGTCTCTTCAAAAGATCTTTTGATTTTGTCGCGGCAAAACATCAACGTCGCCGCGACAAACTTACCTGTTGCCCTCGTTGACTTGTTGACTTGTGTTCTTGGTCTTCACTCATTGGCTCTACTTCTTGAATCTCCTATAATGAAAAAAATAGTATTTTGCAGTATCAATTGTTTTAAAAAATCAATTTAGTGTAATTACTAATTATTTGTGACAATTTTACCCTCAAACTATATTAATTCAAAACAAGCACTCAAGAGTTAAATTAATCACAAAATATAAAAATAAGAACCAAGAAGTATAATAAAAATCATGAAATTGTCACCAATTGATATAGGAAACTTGGGTTCAATCACTCTGATAGACCATTATCATAGGATATGTAATGCCCTCTGGATGTTCAGGTATATACTTTATGGTAGTGGGATGTTACATTTAAGGAGAAGAGGCTTCGAACCAATAGATGCATCAATTGGGAGCCAATGCAGTAAGTCATCTTGTCCCAATAAGTTTGGTACTTAATCATTATTAGAGAGTGGTCTCATTTCTTCATGATCGTAGAGCCCTCACACCAGGAGCTTATGTTTAACTTGCTCTCCACATTGTTCATGGAAAAAGGATGCTATGATTAGGATCAACTGAACATAATTTAGTTCAAGTTTTTAGGAGGGATGATTAGGATGAGTTACATCGATTCCTCTATGATGATTGGTCTTTACAACTAGGAGTTTATGGAGACACAAGAGTATATAACTATTTAGATAGACTTTTCGTATTAGATGTGTCCTCAAGATTTTAGTACACCATCAATAAGGAGGATGAGTATGACCCCAGAAAAGTCAAGGCATCCACCCTTCGACACCCCGCACTCATATATATCCATAAGATTTTGAGTTATACACTAAGTGGGCCAGGTAATAACTTCAGAGTCATTGACAACTTGGATGTCTTCTACCTATGAAGCATAAGTGAGAGGATGCTAATTCACCTAGGGCATGCCTTAGTCCAAGTCTTTAGGCATCAGAGAAAAGAGAAGAAGATAGGAATGATCTACAGCAGGCCATATATGACACAGGTAGCAAGGAGGATGGGAGTCTTTAGGATGCTACCACTGATGAGTTGTTTAATACCGTGGTTGCTCTCAATTTGGATACCATGAAGAATATGTATATGGCACGCAAGAGGCGACGACCAATATGAGGTATTTATCAACTAGTTGGTTTTTTATACGAGCAAGTAGCTTGAAGAGTTGTCACCGAGATAGGGCTCATTGTCATCCCAGATAAGAAGAGCAATACAGGAGAAGCTAATATAGGATCTCTAAGGCTTGACACCACTTGGACTTTAAGACCAATTTAAGATTGCTTGGATGGAGAAGTATATGAACTAGATCTTAAGTGTCCAGTGCAGTTTCATAGTAAAACAGGTAATGCTAACGGAGTGGATGAAGAGACGAGAGGCATATGATTGATGGAAGGAGGACCTCTTAGTGTAGATGATAAGACACCTTGGGATATCTACACCACCTCCACCATCTATAGGAACTGCATCATCTTCAACTCTATAGAAGTATGAGGCTTCGAGACTCGAGGATCCTTCAATGATTGACGTACTAGACTCACCGAGTGATTGATATATACAGAAATAGTATGGATGCTTTATTAGAGATGGTTGTATATAATATCATTTGGACTCTTCACTGAATTTTAAATTCTGTAAATCTTATTATTCAAGGAAGTACTAATTCATACCTTCCTCATTTTTACTTTTTTTTATATTTTATTTATCCATGCTTCTATTGTGTACATTGGCCACAATGTACAAGTTTAAGTATGGGGAAGGAGTTTCAAAATTTTAAAGCTTATTATAATATTTTTTATTAATTGTTATTAACTGACATGACGATTTAGTTAAAATCTGAGCAAATTACTTTGTATTATTATTGATTATTGAATTGAAATAGTATGTAAAAGGATGAAAGTTAGGATAAAATTTCTTTTATAAGTCATATTTTTAGTAATCATTGAGAAAGTTAATTATTTACATATATGAAGCTTTTTTGTGAGTCTTTGAGCCTAGGAACAAATACATCACTATTTTAAGATCTTTTATTCTTTAATGCGTGTTATTAAGCATAGTTGGATGATTTTAGAACTTATTTTTATTATCTATATTAAGACCATGTTTGTTAAATTAAAAGCATTGAAATAATAAAGGCATTTAGATTTAACCCTTTGTTTTAGCCTATTTTCTTCTTTTTTATCCTACCATATTTTATCCTTTAGGAGTATTTGCTTTTGGTACCTAGCCTTTTCATTGATTATAACCACATTGATAGCCTTTACCTTATTTTTTCTTGAAAGCCTTTTCATTGTTTTTGAACCTTAAAGGATTTACATTAACTTGATGACTTGCAACCTATAATATATTGAAGAATTTTAAAGATAAATGAGAAGAGTCTCATTTAATGGCTTCTTTATGATTGATTAAATGAAGAAATGATGCATTGGATGGA
>JAOQMP010032011.1:0-11872 GCA_027563575.1 Erythroxylum pedicellare | reverse complement strand
CCTTTTTATACACTTTTCTTTCATTTAGTTCAATTCATTTAGTTTAATCAAAACAATCCAAAACCCTACTCTTAACTGATTTAGTTTGCATTTCATGACAATTAGGCTAGCTTAGATCATTTGCTCTAGGTTGCGATTAAGTGAGACGACCCGAGGTTGCACTCTATATTGCAATCCTTGCAATTAAATTTTTGATTCGGTTTCCAAGGGAATGATCTAAAGACTCAACCACACATCGATCCTTTTCCCAAATAAATATGTCCTAAAATAGGAGAAGGTTGTTGTTTTGATGTTTGTCCTGGTGGGGGATCGCCACCTTTGTGGAGCATGCGTTCAGATGTCACTTAGGATATCAGACACGTGAACCACGAAGGTGGGGTCCCAATAATATTTTTAACAAATTAAAAGGACATCATTTGTTTACTACACTAGATAAAAGATTTGGATATTAGTGATTAAGATTACATGAAAACACAAAACCATTAATTTATTTTACATGTCCTCCACAGAAGCACTATCAATGGAATGTATTGCCATTCGGATTAAAACAAGCTGCAGGCATTTATCAAAGATTTATGAATAATAATTTAGAAGGATTAGAAGAATTTTCTTTAGCATATATCAATGATATAATTATCTTTTCAAATAAAAGAAAACAAGACCATTTACAAAAAGTTAAACAAGTATTATTAAAATGTCAGAAAACATGATTAATTTTAAGTAAGAAGAAAATAAAATTACCTAAAAAAATATTGAATATTTAGGAATAGAAATTTCCAATGGATTTCTAAAATTACAAACAAATATCCTTCAAAAATTATATCAATTTCCTAATATATTAAAAATGTTAAAGAAATTCAACGATTTTTAGGCTTATTAAATTATATATCTGATCAAGGATTTTTAAAAGATTTAGCCAAAGCACGAAAACAACTACAACTTAAGTGTAGTACCAAAACTCAATGGTCATGGACTAATAAAGATACCAAAGTTGTTAAATCATTAAAAAATCTTTTAAAAATTACCAACATTATATAATTATAATGTTCATGATAAATTAACTGTATAAATTGATGCCAGTATAAACACATGGGCAAGCTGCCTTTTGGCACAAATACCAAATTTAATGAAATATCTTTTATATAAATATATCAATAGGAATTTTAATCCCACTAAAAGTAAATATCCAACTCTTGAGAAGGTAACATTGGCATGTATAAAAACTCCACGAAAGTGGAGAGTTGATTGGTCGTAAACCGCAATATATGGTTGTCAAAGTGAGTAATAAATCGGTAAGAACCGAGTTGTGTCCATAAGGATTATGAGAAAGTTCAATTCTATGCTAGCGGAAAATGTTTGAATTTTGGGAAATTTAAAAGCAATGTAGAGAATAATTAAAAACTTAAAGGAAATTTCTAAGCAACTACCCAATTTAATGTGACCACAATAACTATGAATGTGAAAAATCTATGTAAAAAGTAATTAAGAAAATAGTGCAACAATTGACTCGTTAAAAGTATTAACAACAAAAAGGAATGACTTTCTCTTAGGGAATGATATTTTTGTCGACCTTAATATTGAATTAGCTATTCTTCACAAATGAATAATCCTAATCTTGTATGTGAATCTTAAGTGCAATTAATCCCCTTCTCCTAAAGGTGAATTAATCTATCCGCTCTAGACATTACTTAGTAATCCCTTACTTAAGTTTTTCCTAGAGTTTCTAAAGTTCTAAACCCAACCTTCTATTTTCAGCTCCTAGGTTTCTTTGGTCTCCCAACTCACAAGAAAATCCTAGTTGAAATTCCTTCAATCTTTTAGCAAAAACTTACATTTTTCAAAGGTGAATTTATACCAAGCCAACTTCCAATAATCTAATGTAAGAACAATTAAACCCAAGGAAAATCAATAAGCATATGAATATTTAGTCATGAATTCCAGCAATGTTCAATGTCAAGGCATCACAAAAATATCAAATCCCTAAGAGAAATTAAAGTTCTAGCCACAAATCATCAAGCCAAGCAATCCAAAAATATAAACGCTAGATAAATTCATAAGGAATCAATTATAAATGAAGAATATGGAAGCTTCATTGTATTCAGATGGAGGAGACTGCTTGCTTGACTAGAGGGCTGTGTTTTTATGAATGAGAGGATGGAGGTTGATGCGTGAATGAGTGTAGGATGTGCTATTTTTGGAGGCAGCTTGCGAGTTGGAACTTGGAAGCTAGGCAACGTGAAAATCTGATGGAGCCTGCATTGGTGAGTAGTGAAGAGAAAGCAAGTAGCTTACATGTCTGTGGAAGGTTGGAGAGGATTGAAGAGTGTAAGTCCAAGTGGGAGTTGTGTGAATTGAAGAGGCGGTGTTATTGTGGTTGAAGGCAGGCTATTGGTGGAGAGGTGAGTGTGTGGTGACGTTGCTGTGCATGTCAATGGAAGGAGCATTGGAGTGAAAATCAAGGTTGTGTTGGTGGAAGGCAGCTTACGTTGGTGAGTGGAGTGAATGAAGTATGAAGGCTTGAATAAAAAATGGTGGGTGTGTTGATAAAAAAAAATGCTTCCCCTTAATGCGGTGTTGTGTGTTTGTGGAGAGCTGATGTATGTTTTGCTGTGGATGGCTGTTGGAGTGAAGTGAGGCTGGTAAATGGTGTGGAGCTTGTGTTAGGCTGGCGTATGTGCGTGAAAGAATGAAGTGTGGGGGCTGCTACATGTGAGTGGAATAGAGGCATCATGCTTGTAAGGGTTGTTGCATGTAGCGTGAGTGGAGGGTCATCTCGACTATCTTGAGGTGAAGGCTATGTTATGCATGAGTCCAGGTTGTGTTTACGTGGAGTAGGGCCTGTGTGCTGTAAATGGGGACTGTGTTTTCTGCTCAATCCGTTTTTTTCCAAGCCCCTCTGCTACCTTAATTCTTCTTTGTAAAATGTTGGACCTCTCCACCTCACAACACTGAGTTCTTCCCAAAACGTTGAAGCCTCCTCTTTGCTTGCATGCATTTCACACATGCATAATTTTATTTTGTTACTATCTTGTTTTGTTCATGTGTCCAAAACACACTAAACCAATGGCTTCAATGTCTATTCCAATTTAGCCACCTTTGCCTTCTTTTCTTTAAAACAACTCCTACATCCAAATATAATATAAAAACAATAACTTAGCAAATATCTACCCTAAAGCACTACAAAATTGACCCAAATTAATCATCAAATGATAGCCTATTAGTATCTCTATTAAATACCCCCACACTTGAACTATTGCTTGTCCTCAAGCAATTTAAACAAAAAAAATTATCAATTTGTTTTCAAAGAAATTCGAGTGTGTTCATTTATTCAAACTTCAGCAAACTCAAGCTTTTTTTTAAGAGAATAACAAAACTCAAGCTTTTAGCTATTACACATATCATAATTTTTCATCAATGCACATAAACAAGGTCAAAAGCTGACACCATTGATCAAAGGCACATATAAAATTCAGATGGATTTTTCTCACTTTTTAACTCGAATCTTTCAATTTTTAGGGTTAGTGTTTCACTCAAAACTCCCTCTAAAAGACTACACTACTATAGGCTTACATATTCACCAATTCTCAACTACATAAAATACACAACAACATGAATCAAAAGGACTTTTATTTAGGGTTGTAATGGGGTTGGGTTAAGGTAGGATAAGAAGGTCACAGGTTGATTCACAAGCATTTACAAAGCACTAAATAAAAGGGACAACTAAATACAAAGTCTGAGATATGCGAATGAATACATGGGACTACTACTACTTATCACTAACTAATGATACTATGTTTGCTTCTTTTTTCTGTGTCTTTCTTTCTTCTTCTTTTTTATCATTTTTCTTCTTTTCTTTACTTTACTTTTTTAAAACAAGAGAAACCAAAAATAGCATCACTCAATAAAATATGAGTAGGAGTATCTCTATAAACATCTCAAAAGTCCCAAACTATAGACCAAATGATCACTTAGCACTTCATTATACTTGTGATCGGGCAAGCCTAGTGGAGTTTTGGGTTTTTAAGTGTTTATTTTGCAATCAAAAAGGGTAAAGGTTCAAAAGGGGTTGTAAGGGAATAATGTATAAGGTGGGTCATTTAAGCTAATGGGTTTAAAACAAAGAATGCCTTCATCATTTCCATAAAGCATTCATCTCGTAATTTTAAACCAGTTTAATGCAAGTTCTTAAGGTAATCTTCATAGGGGATTATCACAAGTACTTATGTGAAAATCCATCAAAATTTTATACATTACCTAATCATTTAAGCATCAAAATTTTGACTAAGTTTATGCAACTAGCTACTTTAATCAGTCCATATGATTTAGCTTGCACTTAAGTTGCCTAATTCAAATTCAAGCACACAACTCAATCCTCAGTCCAACTACTCTGACAAAATGACATGATTCGACCTTCATCACAGTTTAAGTGCAAAATTGCAAAAAAATTTAAAATTGATCCTACCCCCACACTTAAATGAGACATTGTCCCCAATGTCCAATAATAATAATAATAGTAATAAGGAAATGAGAACATAAGGACTCCCTGAAGTACAGAAGGCTCAACGACTTGAAATCAGAATTCACAACTCCAATCTTGCATTCCTAAAAGAACAAAACAGATAAAGAAAACATAAATGAGATACTCAAATGAAGCAATAAAAAGAAACTGAAACAACAAACAACTAAAATGAAAGGATAAGATTGGGGTGCCTCCCAACAGGTGCTATGTTTAATGTTAATAACTCGACGTAGCCATTTGATCACGGGTCTTTGAGTGAAATGCTTGCTATGCTCTTGAGCATAATAATGCTTCAATCTTTGCCCAATCACTTTGAAAGTTCTTCCATCACTTCCTTCAACTTCAATCGCTCCACAGGAGATAACATTCTTCACAATAAAGGGCCCCGATCATCTAGAGCATAATTTACCTGGAAAAAACTTCAATCTCGAGTTGAAAAGTAAAAATTTCTCTTCTAGAGCAAGTTCTTTCCTCATAATGTTTTGGTCATGTCATTTCTTAGTTTTCTCCTTGTAGATTTTGGAGTTCTCATATGCTTCATTTCGAAATTCTTCCAATTTATAAAACTGAAGAGACTGATTTTTGCCAATCAAGATTCCTAACTGCCTAATAAGCCTTATGTTCCAACTCTACCGTAAGATGTCAAGCTTTTCCAAAAACCAAACAATATAAAGACATGCCAATTGGAGTCTTGAAAGCCGTCCTATATGCCCAAAGGGTATCATCAAGCTTGAGAGCCCAGTCTTTCAGGTTAAGGTTCAAGAATGTCCTTGATCTCTTGATTTGATATTTCAACTTAGCCATTTGACTGTGGGTTGTAGGGTAAAGCAACCTTGTGTCGAACTCCATATTTGGTTAAAAGATTACCTAGAAGCTTGTTTCAAAAGTGAGTACCTTCACCACTAATAATGGCCCTTAGAGTGCAGAATCTTATGAAAATATTTTTCTTGAGAAATCTGAGAACAACCTTGGCGTCATTTGTTGGTGATGCTATGGCTTCAACCCATTTTGATGCATAGTCCACTGCCAAAAGGATATAGGATTGTCCATAAGATTTAGGGAATGGTGCTATAAAGTCAATACCCTACAAATCGAAGAGTTCTACCTAAAAATTTTTGGTCAAAGGAAGCTCATGATGTTATGAGGTATTACCCATTTGTTGACATCGGTCACATGTCTTAGTGAAAGCATAGTTGTCCTTATAGAGCGTAGGCTAATAGAATCCAGATTGGAGAACTTTTGCTACTATTCTTGTTGGGCCAAAGTGACCTCCATATGGTGATGAATGACAATGCTCCAAAATTGTTAGGACTTCATCTTCCGGTATACATCTTCGAATCACTTGATCAGGACCTCTCTTTAACAATAAAGGCTCATCCCATAGATAACTTTTCACATCAAATAAGAACTTTTTCTTTTGAGATAAACTTAAATCCGGAGGAATCAAACCTGTAGCTAAATAATTCACCACATCGGCAAACCATGGAAGCTTTTCATTGACTCTGAATAACTGTTTATCTATGAAAGTCTCTTAGATAAGTATTGGTGGCTTTGATTCCTCAAGCTGTAAGAGAAATAAATGGTCGACAACTGCATTTTCTATCCCCTTTTTGTCTTTGATTTTCACAATAAACTCCTGCAAAAGCAACATCTATCGAATGAGTTGTAGCTTGTCAACTTTCTTTGCAAACAAATATCGCATTGCCACATGATCTATGAAAACCACAACCTTGGACCTAATGATATACGATTGAAACTTGTCCAAAGAAAAAACAACCACCAATATTTGCTTCTCTATAATAGTGTAATTTTGTTGGGCATTATCCAAAGCCCAGCTAGAGTAGTAGATAACTCTGAACACTTTCTCTCGCCTTTGGCCTAAAGTTGCTCCCACTGTGAAGTCACTCGTATCACATATAATTTCAAATGGTTGTTGCCAATCAGGTGTGATCATCACAAGAGATGAAATCAACTTTTTCTTGATCAACTTAAAAGCCTTCAAGCAATTCTCACTGAACTTAAATTTCACATCCTTTTTTAAGAGATTGCAAAGGGGTTTGGTGATCTTGGAGAAGTCTTTGATGAATCTCCGGTAAAATCCCGCATGTCCAAGGAAACTACGGATACCCTTTATATTTTTCAATGGAGGAAGCTTTTCAATAGTTGCTATTTTGGCTTGGTCCACTTTAATTCCATCAGCAGATACTTTGTGACCCATCACAATTCCTTCCCTCACCATAAAATGACATTTCTCCCAATTGAGCACCAAGTTAGTATCCTGACATCTTTTCAACATTAGAGACAGATTATGTAAGCACTTATCAAATGAATCACCAAAAATAGAAAAATCATCCATAAAGACTTCCATGAAATTCTCAACCATATCTGAAAAGATAGCCATCATGCAACGTTGAAATGTAGCAGGAGCATTGCAAAGACCAAAAGGCATGCGCCTAAATGCAAATGTGCCAAAAGGACAAGTGAATGTGGTCTTTTCTTGATCTTCAGGTGCTATAGCTATTTGGTTATATCCTGAGTACCCATCTAAAAAACAGTTAAATGCATGTCTAGCAAGTCTATCCAACATTTGATCTATAAATGGCAAAAGAAAATGGTCCTTCCTAGTGGCTTTGTTCAATTTCCTATAATCCATACAAAATCTCCATCTAGTGATTGTCCTAGTGGAAATAGTCTCATTGTTATCATTTTTTACTACAGTGAATCCACCTTTTTTAGGAACAACCTGATTAGGACTAACCCATGAACTATCAGAAATTGGGTAAATGATTCCAGCCTTAAGCCACTTCTGAATTTCATTCCTAACCACTTCCTTCATTGCTGGGTTCAATGCTAGGGGTGAATGACTCCTCAATCAGAATTTTATGCATTACAATAGAAGGACTAATTCCCTTAATGTCTAAAATTGACCAACCTAGTGAATTTTTTAACTCCCTTAACACCCTAAGCAAATTTTCTTCTTCTAAATGAGTCAATGAAGATGAAATAATGACAAGAAAAGTTTGATTAGTACCCAAAAATGCATATTTCAAATTTTCAGGCAATCGTTTCAAATCAATCAATGGGTGCACATCCTTCACATCACCAACAATATCAGCATTATTCACAAAGAAAAAAGGCTCGAGTTGATCAAAATTTTTCAAGCATTCAAAAAAATCAAACACCTTCATAAAACAAGCATCATCATTGTCCATATCATCTTTGATAAACATACCTTCCAAACATGTCAATAATGGGTCTTTAGAGATAAGGGAAGGAAAATATGTTACCACACAAGAGGATATGACATCCACTTGATTGCAAGTCAGTGTATCACTTGAATCTTTGAGTGATCTGTATATGCTGAACTTCACCTTCTCGCCATTTACATGCAAGGTTAGTTCCCCTTGTTGCACATCAATCACTGTGCCTCCGATAGCCAAGAATGGTCGCCTAAGTATGATCAGGATCTCATTATCTTCTTCCATGTTAAGCACCACAAAGTCTGCAGGGAGAATAAATTTGTCAACACGAATAAGAACATTTTCTACAATACCTCGAGGATAAGTGAGAGAACGGTCAGCTAGCTAAAGGCAAATTGTCGATGACTTGACTTCTCCTAATCCCAGCTTTTGGAAAATGGAAAGAGGCATGAGATTTATGCTTGCTCCCAAATCACAAAGCACTTTTACCAAAATGTGTGTTGCCGATCTCACACGGAATTGTGAAGCTTCCTGGATCTTTCAGTTTCTGTGGTAACTTTCTTTGCAAGACTGCACTACACTCCTCGATCATCAATACTATCTCATAGTCTCCAAATCTCCTCTTTTTGGTAACAATGTCCTTGATGAATTTTGCGTAATTCGGTACTTGCTCAATAGCTTCAATCAAGGGAATGTTGATCTCAATTTTCTTAAAAACTTCAAGGAATTTTGCAAATTGATCATTGATTTTCTTCCGTTGAAATCTTTGAGGATATAGCAGCTTAGGGAAAATTTTTGTTTGCAATTCTCCTTCTAGTTTCTTCTCTGAACTAACTTCTTTCTTAACTTGTGTAGGTGCACTTTCTTCTTCACAAGTATTTTTTCCTTCATTTACATTGGACAGAGTGGATATTTTTTCTTTAGGTTTCACCTCTTCCAATTCTTTTCCACTTCACAGAATTATGGCCTTGTAATGCTCTCTCGGGTTAGTTTTAGTATTACTTGGAAATGTCATCTGATTCAAATTCCCAACAACATTTGCAAGTTGTACTAATTGAACTTCCAAACCCTTCACTAAAGTCCCCATATTGGTTACTTGCATCTTTAACTCATCCATCTCCTTCTCATTCTTATGAAAACGGTTCCTTATCTCAGTTACAAAAGTGCCAATCATTTCTTCCAAGGAGTATCTCCGTTCTGCCAATGGTGGACCATATCCAGGTGGGTGAGGCATGTTCCTTTGAATACCATAGTTATATTGCTCCTAAGAGTTAGAGCCATGACCATATTGATTTCCCATTAGTTGTGACTTAAATCCTAAGTTCCTTTGGTTAACAAACTGCGTTTGTTCCACCCCCTCATCATTGGTGCATAATGAATGACTAGTACCTGCCACCTGCTCATTCTGTTTTCCCTGCAATATGAATTTTGAAAATTGATTAGATAGCACCTCCAATTGAGCAGATAACTGAGTCACTTAGTCCACTTTTAGAATTCCTCTCTTTCCAGTATTTCTCTCAGAGGGCCACTGGTAACTGTTCGAAGCCATATCTTCCAGTAATGCACATGCTTCTTGAACGCTTTTCTCATTAGAGTACCACCTGCTGCTGCATCTAAAATGGTTCAAGTCTGGCCATTCAACCCGTTGTAAAACATTTCCACTTGTATCCAGTCTTGGTATCCATAATGTGGACACTTTGTCAAAAGGTCTTTGTACCTCTCCCAAGCTTCATGCAATGGTTCCAAATAATGCTGTCTAAATGTACTGATCTCTGCTCTTAACTTCGCAGCTTTACCAGGTGGAAAAAATTTAATCAAAAACTGCTGTGCCACCTCCTACCAAGTTCGCATTCCATTAGTAGAAATTGAATGAAGCCAATTCTTTGCTTTGTCCCGAAGAGAAAATGGGAACAAAGTAATCCTAATGTCATCTTGCGTTGACCCTTCAGTCTTGATAGTGTCACATAATTCCTGGAAGCTTACAAGATGATCATTTGGATCCTCCATTGGTGCTCCTCCAATCTGATTTGTCTGAACCAAATTGATGAGTCCAGGCGAAATATGAAAATTCTGAGCACGAACATTAAGTCTTTGGATACCGTGATAATTGTCTACCACTGTTGGCTAGAAGTATTCCTTGATAGGACGTTGGTGCAATTGTTCCTGTTCATTTCCGTTATCTCCTCTTCCATTTCCTCCAGTCAAATTAGCTACACCAAGTCTGGCCTCTAGCAGAGCTAATCTTTGAGCCATTGCATCCCTCTCTCTTTGAATTCGCTAAAGTTCTTCTGCTTAATATTCCATTTTCTTTTGTCGACGAATTGACTTTACTGTTCTTTCCAACTCTGGGTCAAACTATCTTTCTTGCCCTTTAGTGGTTTGGGGCATACAATCCTTTTAAATGCAAGCTGTGCAAGAAAACGAAAATGCAAAAAGAAAAAGAAACAAATAATTTACTCTACAGATAAAAAGAAAACGGATAAGTCAATATCAAACTAGCTGTAGAAGCAAACATTCAAACATTCATCCTCGGCAATGGCGCCAAAAACTTATTCATGAACCACAAGTGCACGATTGTCAAAGTGAGTAATGAATTGGTAAGAACTGAGTCGTGTCCACAGGGATTATGAGAAAAATCAAATATATGCTAGCTGACAGTGTTTGAAATCGAGTTGGATGAAATTTTGGAAAAGTAAAATTAATGTAAAGAATTTTTTAAAAAACTTAAGATAAATTTATAAAAACTACCCAATTTAATGCGACCAAAATAACTAAGAATATGAAAATTTTGTGTAGTAACTAATTAAGAAAGATTGCAACAATTGACTAATTAAAAGTATTAAATTTAATAGGGAATGACTTTCTCTTAGGAAATGATATTTTTGTCAACTTTAATATTAAATTAGTTATTCTCCACAACTGAAATATTCTACCCTTATAGGTGAATTTTCAGATTAATTATTCCCTTTTTCCCAAAGATGAATTAATCTATCCACTCTAGACGTCACTTAGTAATCCCTTACTTAAGTTTTTCCTAGAGTTTCTTAAGTCCCAAGCCTTCAATTTTCACCTCCTAAGTTTCTTAGGTCTCCCAACTCAAAAGAAAATCCTAGTCAAAATTTTCTTTAATCTTCTAGCAAAACTCCTTTTTTCCAAAGGCAAATTTATACCAAGGCACTTTCCAATAGTCCAAAGGAATAACAAATAAATCGAAGGAAAAATCAACAAGTATATAAATTTTCAGTCATGGATTCCAACAAAATTCAATATTAAAGCATCACCAAAATATCAAATCCCTAAGAGAAATTAAAGGTTCAGCCACAAATCATTATGCCAACCAATCCAAAAATATAAACGCTAGATAAATTCATAATGAATCAAATATAAATGAAGAACAAAACACCAAATAAAAATGCTCTTCCCTCTACTTGCATAGCTTCCTAGTTGTCCGTCGGAGGCTTCTTGATTTTCAGTGAATGGAGACCACTTTCGAAGACAATGCTACGTGAGTAAGAATGGCGTTGATGTGTGAATAAATGGATTTGTTTACATGTTGTACATGAACGGGCTGCTTTGTTTTTTATGGAGTGTGGAAGTTATGTTGAAAGTTGGAGTTGAAATGGAGTATATATTGGTGGAGGACTACAATGATGTGTGAATCCTAGGAGAGCTGCTACTTTGGTGAGTTGAAAGAATGAAGTATAAAGGGCTTGTGTTGGTTGGTGTTGGTGAGGGCTTGAAGTGGGTTGATTTGGTTGGCTGTTGGAGTTTTTAAGGCTGCATCTATGAGTGGAAATGAATAAATTAAGGTTGCAGCTTGTGTGAGTGGATTAACGTGGAAGCTGCTCCTTCTATAGGTGGATGCATGGTTTGTGAGTGAAGTGGACATGTCTTATACTTAGAAGTGAGGGTTGTATTGGTGGAGATGCAATGATTGCTTGCTAGAAGAGTGGATGGAGCTGCTGGCGTTGTTGTGTTTTTGGATGAAAATCATTGCTGTGGCATGGAGAGGAATTATGTGTGTGAATGATGGAGGCTGGCTGTTGCATGTACGTGAAAGAAAAATGAAGTGGTACGGGTTGCTTTGGTGAGTTGGAAAGTGGAGGCTGCTTTGTCTTTTATGTGTGGAAAGTGGAGGCTTGAAATGAGTGTT
>JAOQMP010032002.1:0-27023 GCA_027563575.1 Erythroxylum pedicellare | reverse complement strand
CTGTTTTAAAAATTTTAAATTTAATTCACTTATAAGTCAGTATCCTTTAAAAAATAAGTTTATAAATGTAATTAAAGAATTTAATTATAATTAAATAAAATAATATTTCATAAATTTTAACATTAAATATATTTTGTTTTAATAATGTATTCAAAATAACAATCATAATTCATCACATAAAATCAAGATGTTAATCTGTTAAATGACCATTATAAAATAAAGTATGTTTAAGTTATTTTAAAATATTTTATTGGTCTTTACCTCAATTTTTATATAATTTAAATTCAATTTAAAATTAAAATTTGATTTATAAATTTATTTTTAAAACTATAATCATTTAATTTTTTAATTTAGCATATTAGATTAATTTATGTAAATTTACACTCGTATAAACATTAATTTGCTCAAATAAATAACTTTATATTTTAAGGGAAAATGGTCGCACCTTCTGAAAAGAAATAAATATATGGATGTGAAACATAAAAGGACAGTGTCCTATTTACATGTCATAGTTGACTTGACCCTCACCTTAAGGTTATGCTTTGTTGGCATGGGGAAAGTGGAATTTCATCTGAACCGGCGTTAATACGGGTTTTTTTATTATAAGAAATTCAAAAAAAAAATTTGCATAATAAAAATGAAATATTGATCAAAATAATTATTTTATTGTCAATCTACTTTAAGTTTCAACTTAAGGAGACATAACCAAAAGTTAATGAGGCATACAATATTAAAGCTATATATTTAATATTTTAAATATTTAAATAAAGCATTATACAAACTAAATAAATATGTATTAGATGAGAAAATAAATTAACATATATCAAAATATTCTTAATTCTTAATATATTATTATTTAAAACACATATACATGTTACATTATAATGAAAGAACCTATTATTTATACATTTTAACTTATTTTAAATAACAAATTATAATTAAGATATATTTTTAAGAAAGTTATTATAATTAATAAAAATATATTTAGATTTTTTAAATATTCTCCACAAATGTAACTTGATCTTAAATTTCAAAATATTAATTTTTGTGATAACAATTTAAAACATAATATAAAATAAAAAAGAATTTAACATCCATTTAATATAATCGAAACTCACTTATCACTTATTCAAATATTACAACTCACTTTTTAGTTTCTAAAAAAATATTTTTTAATAGGTCTTTTAAGTTTACATTTAAGACTTTTTAAACATTATAAATTGTAAGTGATAATTATGCACATAAATTTTGGAGTGAGTATTGAATTTCTTCTTTACATTTATAAATACCATTTACATTTCCATAATTTAAAAATATAATTTTTTTATTTTTCATATAAAATAGTAGAAGGGTTTAAATTATTAAACTTATTATTACTTCTTATTGGAAGGTAATTGATAAGATTTCTAGAAAATTGATGCATAATCAGCCAAAACTTCTTTGATTATATCAAAAGTACTAAGTTTATTGGTTTAAAAAAAAAAAGGAAAGAAGACAATTCATTAATAACAAATGCAAGTTAAAGCTTACAAAAGGGCCTAGGGGATACCATTTGAAACAAGAAAGGTGTAAAGTTTTTAATTACTCAAAACATAAAGAGAATATAGTAGTAGTAACTATACAAGGTTGCAGCAGCTGAGTAATAGTTTATAAATCAAGCTCTTGATGCTATTAAGGGTTTCTAAGATGAGAATATTTATTTGTTTCGACTTAAGTTCAAATCACTTGACATTGCGTTCTTTTCATATTGTTTGAACACACATACTAACAGCTACAATATAGGGTAATTATAGGGGAGTTCTTTGAGTAACTATCCATTAGACTGCATTAGAGAAAGTAGTAAAATGATTAGGCCATTAGCAACTAAGTTGCATCGCTTTTTGGACCCGATAAGTTTCCTCGCACATGAAGAATAAGTGGTCTCATGTTTCTTCCTGAGTTAAGCAAAAAGGACAACATGTATTGATGTTTAAGTAATTGAGTTGATCAACTGTATTTAATCTATTTTGTATAATGAGCCATAAGAGAAAGGAAGTTATGGGGGATAATCTTGTATCAGATGATTTGGTGCCATCCCGTTTTAGGTTTCCTCACTTGTAATAGGTCCCTAATTTGTTTATTTGAGAGGAGATGAGTAGGCCTATTATACTAGTAGAATGTATTAGGATAAATAGAGGGAGCATATGAAGTTAAAAGTGAGTGAGGTGATATGGAAAATGTCATCTATCACCATTGATGAAAGATTCCATTTTGGTATCTAGAGGGATATCAATAGGAGCTTTGTGCAACTATTGGGTATAGTAGAGATTTCCTGATCTTGTCCAATTATCACACCATAAGGAAATTAGCTTCCCGTCGCCGATGGTGCAAGTCATATAGTCCTGTATAAGATTTCTCAAGAGTAGTAATTAATTCAGAAAATAAGAGTTATATGGAGACATGGAGATAACCTAAATGCTTCACCCTTTAAGAAAACAGGAATGTATCCACCGTTGCCATAAAGATGTTTTATCTTCGATAATCCACCATAACCTCTTCAATAAGAGTGACTTGTTTGTGAGTTTAATAGAGGTAATATTCAACCCTCCTTCTTTTGGGTAGCAAATATCAGTCTATTTGATTTTTGCAGTTCCTTTAACTCCCATCGACCGATTCCACAAGAAGTATTTGAGTGTTCTTTCCATTGCCTTAATGACACCTTTGGCAAGGAAAATATGTGAGCACTAGTAGATATGTAAGGAACTCAACATTGATTTGATAAGTTGAAGTTTTCCAGCAAAATATAAGAATTTATTCACCCAAGATCCTATTGAATTTTCTCTATGATTGGAGTACATTTCGAGGATGGTAAGTCTTCTTATTAAAACCAGAAAACCCAGATAGATTAAGGGTGGGCCTTTCTTAACCATACCAATGAGTGACACTATTTGGGTAGCCATTGGAGCAACTTTTTTGGAAATGGTAAAATGACTCTTATGGATGTTGATGTCCAAGCCTAATATTGCCTTAAATATGTTAAGAGCCTTCATAAATCTCTATATAGATTCAAGCTTGGCATTGCAAAATAATAAAAGATCATCTGCAAAGGAAATGTTAGTTAAAACCAAGTTTCTTACACTTAGGATGGTGTTTAAACTTAGGATTCAAAGTCACTTCATGATGTATGATAGAGTTAAGAGCTTCCATCCACATGATGAACAGGTATGGGAGAGAGGATCCACTTGCCTTAAACCTTTCCCTACCTTGAACTACTTTGAAAGGACTGAGTAAGACACAGTGGTGACACATTTTGATAAATATAAATGGGAATCCATAAGCCTACATCGTATGCCATAGGAAACTCCGTTGAACACTGTCAAAAGCTTTATGAAAGTCAATCTTCATGGTGCAATTAGGAGTGAAGGTCACATGTGAGTAACCCTTGAGGAGCTCTTGCACCATCAATATATTATCGCCAGTTTGCCTATTACAAATGAAAGCTCCTTAATTTTCACTGATGAGAGGGATAAGTGCTTTCCTTAGCCTAGTTGCGAGGTTCTTCGAGATAATTTTATAGAGGAAGTTTGTATAGGAGATTAATCGGAAATCGCTAAAGGAGGAGGAGTGATCTCTTTTTGGAATCAAGCAAAGAAAAGTGCGATTAATTTCCTTAAGAAGTACACTGTTAGAGAAAAATTCCTTTACAGCCTTCTTGACAAAGGGACCTTTGATTTCCCACGATTTTTGGTAGAAGTAACCATTGAGTCCATCCAGACCTGGGGCTTTCATACCTTTCAAGCGGGTAAGAGTTTCCTCAATTTCCCTATCATCAACTACCTTAGTCAACATATCGAAATCTACAGGGTTTAATCTTTTAGAAATAAACGTCGAGAGATCTGCATTAGTGAAAATTTCAGAAGTTGAAATACCCAACAAGGTGTTGAAAAACCTAATAGCCTCTTCTTGAATGTCTTGATAGTTCTGAAGCTGAACTCCCTCACCTGTAGAGATGAAGTAAATTCTATTTATGTTTTTTCGAGCTATGATGGAGTTGAAAAAGAACTTGGTGCACTTTCAGCCTCCCTAAGCCAATTCACTCTAGCTCGTTATTGAAGGAATGAGTTATGATTTTGAACTGTGGACAGGTAGTAAGAGATGGCCTATTTTTCATTAGCAAGAAGCTATAAATCCTTTGGATTTATTACAAGATGACGCTGAATGCCCGTAAGTGCTTCAGTGGCTTTAAAAAGAAATTGAGCAATGAAGCCTCTCAAGGAATGCAGTGATTTCATTTCTTTTTTAATTGCCTTCAATTTTTAGACGCAGATGACCTATTTCGTTCCTTGAAAATAACCAACAGATCTCATCTTGCAAAGCTTCAAGAAAACCTAGTGTGTTGGACAAGTGATTGTTAAACTTGAAAGGGAACTTCCTAACAAACAATGAGATAAGACACTTTACCTTGATTGTGGAATGATCTGAGAATAAAGGATTAAGGAATGTGGCACTGCAATTGGGAAACTGAGCAAGTCAGTTACTGACCAAGGCATGATCAAATTTATTTTGTATGAACCAATGGTAGCTTTATTTATTGGACCATGTGTACTTATGGCCAATGGAATTCAAATCTATCACTCCCAGCTGATCAACACATGTCTTAAAATCATCAGAGAAATGGTGGAGATTACAGTTACCATGAGCCTCAGATGGATACAATATAGAGTTGAAATCACCATATAAGGTTTAAGGTAGTCGGATGTCTCTGCTAAGAGTGATTAAATCAGACCATAATGATGCTCTTTGGAAGCAAAAGTTACTAGCATAGATGATGGATGAAATGAAAACTATGTTATCATTCAAAAAGGATAGTTTAAGGTGTAAAATCTACTTATAGGAATGGAGGAGCTCATCTGTAACTTCATGAGCCTTATCTTTAATATGTGGCAATCTCAAAGGAGCATGAAGGCGGAGATCTTAAAAGAGCACGAAGGGCTTCAATAGCAAACATCTTTAATATGTTAATTATCGTTTAGATTATTCAAGGTTTAAATTTCCCTACAAAGCAAGCTGCTTTAAGACTATATTTGGTTAGGTGGTTATTAATGGAATGTAATATTATTCCATAGTTTGAGATGAGGGTTTATAATAGAACGTAATAAAATAGGATGGAAGAGGAGGGTTTAACATTACACCCCATTCCATCCTAAACAAGAACAAATTTGTTTAGAAAAGCCACAAATACCTAGTTCATCAATGCCTAGAATGTTGTCGGGGCATTTGTGAGGCCAAAGGGCATCACCTTGAATTCATAATGTCCCTGATAAGTCCTAAAGGCAGTTTTGGGAGTATCTGTTGTTGCCATCCTGATCTGATGGTAGCCAGACTTCAAGTCAATCTTTGAAATGATTATAGCCCCATATAACTCATCCATCAATTCTTCTACTATAGGAATGTGAAATTTGTCTTTGATGTTGATGTTGTTAAAGCCCTTATAGTTTACACAACACCTCCATGTTTCGTCTTTCTTTTTCACCAACAAGGCTAGAGAAGCATATGGATTATGGCTAGGCTGTATTATTGAGGCTTCTAACATTTTTTAACAAGCTTTTCCACATCTGTTTTCTTTTCCATTTTTGTTTTTTGAAAATAGGGGTATCTATATGGTTAAAGGTTGACAGGTTTTGAATGAGGTTTTAGTGGTATTTGATGGTTTAAGGCCCGGTGATGGGGTAGGCCTTTAGGTTCTACAAAAACATCACTATATTCTTCCAAGAGCTCAACTAGGCGGGGATTGATCTCCTGATGTTCTTTCTCCTCAATCATGAGAAATATGTGTCTAGTCATGCCCTTGAGTTCATTTTTGAGAAATTTCTAGACCCCTTCCCTTTGAGAAGCTGAAAGGTTTTGTCCTCCTTCTGAGCCTTTAAAACAATTGCATCCTCACCGTTGTTCACAATAAATTGTTTAGATTTCAAATCAAAACAGATTGGATTATGAGCTTTTATCCAATCTAATCCCAAAACTAAGCCATAACCTCCGAAACTGAGTACCTTCAGGTTTGTACATAAATTATGTCCTTGCATCTCCTAACAGAATTTCTTAACCCTGTGGGTGGACATCACTTTTTCCCCATTAGTAACCGTCATAGTTAGAGGTACGATTTCTTTAGTCAACAGACTAAGTGCCCTCACAAGAGTCTCATCTATGAAGGAATTAGTATTGCCAATGTCAATGAAAACACTAATCCCTTATTTCCCTACCACTCCTTTAATCCAGAAGGCATTAAGTAAGGATTTTCCACTTAGTGCATTCAACTGAATTACTACACCCTCATTTCTATCAATATTTTCCTCCACAGTAGTCTCTAACCTTCCCTCAGTAGTCTCCTCTGGAGATTCCTCATCATCGATATCATCAATAAGCATATGCAAAAGCTATTTAAGTTTGCATTGTTGCCCGGGAAAATATCTATCCCCACACTTATAACACTTGCCTGGCTTCCACTTATAGTCAAGTTTGGTAGTGGTTAATTTGTTAAGGTTTGCTATTGAGGTTTTGTTATTTGTGGAAGAGGTAAGATAGTGGGGTTTGTTGGATATGATAGAGGTGGTTGTTTTGTTGGTATGGGAGGTTTGGGGGTTGGTGATGTAGAGGGTTTATGAATGGCTTCATTCAACCTTGCCTGTTCATAAGCTTCTTTAAGTGTAGAGAGTTTAAACCTCTTAACTGCCCAACCCAGATCCTCTTGCAGGCCTCCAATGAACACTTTCACTAGGTAATTTTGTGTTAGGACGAAATTCATTTTTCTAACAAGAGACTTGAGTTCTTCAAATTTCTCCTGATAAGCCTCCACGTTGTCAGTTTGCTTGAGCCTGTGGAACTCCTCCACTACGTTAGCTTCAGTATGATTAGGAAATCTGTTGCATAATTCCTCGGCAAACTCTTTCCATTTTAGATCTGTTTTACCTTCCTTCCAATCCTAATACCAGATATTAGGCCTCTCATCCAGAAACATGGCCGCAGATTCGACCTTGTTTTCATCAGGTATGTTATAGTTTTGAAATATTTTCTGGCATTTCCTAATCCATAGTCTAGGTTGCTTAGCTTCAAAATGACTAAAGTCCATTTTGGTCCATAACATCTTGTTGGTTTTGAGTAGTGGAAAGATATTTGTGGTCGAGAGAGTATGTGTTTGGTTTGTCGTGGTGTTTGCAGGTTGTTTGGTGTTTATTATTTGCAGGGTGGTGAACTGAGTTTTTTACCATATGTCTTAGATGAAGATGAGGCAACTGTAGCAGGAGGGGTAGGATTTTGGTTAGTTCTAATGGCTTCTAAAAGGGTCAATATGGATTTTTGGTTTTTCTTCAATTCTTTTATTGGTTTCGAGCTGAGCTTTGTCCATGTCATCTTGCTTTGTTTTCATTTGTGTTTCTAATGCCTTGACTTGTCCATCTAGGGTTTTTAGTCTGGTATCTTCGTGAGCCATGGTCAAAGTTGGTAGTTGTGAGCTCTCATACCAATTGTAAAGGTACCAGCTAGGGTCAGAGTATAATATGACGTCAAGATGTTGACGGAAGAAGAAAAGAAAGAAGAGAAGGAAAGAAGAAGAGAAAAAGAAAAGAAGAGAAAGAATAAAAGAAAAAGTGATATAGAATATTGTATTCTGTATATTCCCCTGTGAATGATGAGTATGCCATCATATACACTCAAGTCTATTGTAACCGAATGACTAAAAATTAATAGAAAAACAAAAAAATAACGGAAATGAAAATGACTTGATTCTCTTCTAGAACACTTACAATGGTTCAGTCACTTGGATCCTTTCATGGGCCTCTATTCCCTGTATGGTCTGGGTTCATAATATGAAGTCACTAAGTTTATTGTTATAAAGGTCTTATAAGCACCAAACTTATACCGCAAGTTGTGTATACTCTTTTGTATGACAATCTCATTTAGGTCTGTTTAAGCAACATTCAGGCTTTCCCATATGATCATCGACCAACTAATTTGTTCTCGAATATCTCACAACCTCCATAGTGTTTAACTCTCACACTCTTGGAAGATTATTAAGAAAGCACTAAACTATCAAAGGCAACAATAGAAGCACGAAAGAGATACAACAAATGTTAACATTTATTACTTCCTTTAAAGTATACAAAAGAATGTTCCCTCAACCTGTATGTAAGAAGCAAGACTCAAATAAGCTATTTATAAGCAACTTTAGCTTGATGGCCAAGTTATAATTTAGAATCCTAACTGAACTGAACTAACTAGACTATATCTTATACTTATCACATTACATCATATAACCAATAAAATGACATCTCTATCCAAATAGGACTCTATCTAATAGTATTTAGCTACATCATAACTAATAAGATAACATATTATAGTTATCTAGGAATGATATATCTATATCTGTGAAGATCTCCACTATTTTTAAATGTTCCTCTCATATGGACTTTATCTTTTAAAGCTGATATTTTTCTTCTATGATCTTATCCACCACATCATCCAAAATCTCCCTTATGATCTGTACCCATTAATGATGAATCATCCAAGCCCAAAGCCTTTCATAGCACACTGGTATGGTTTAATACTTACCCATATCCATTCCATTAGCCATGTTCCATTCATTTGAACATACACTAAGTCCTTAGTCTATCAAGAACTTAGCCTTAGCCAAGTAAGTCCATACAGGGTCTAAAACTCTAACAAAACTTGCACAATGCTTGATCTAACTTACTAAGTCACCTTAAAGCTTTTGCATGCCACCGTTATATATGTGATCTAACTAACCTTCAACCCAAGGCTCATTTTCAGCTAGCTATGAAGTGCCTTCATGTGCTAAGAGGCTAACACTTATCCTTTTTGATATTGACTTATTGTAATTGACATTCAATTAGGTATGTTAATTGTAGCATATACAACCACCCTTTTCTTATATATTTGAGCACTTATGGAACTCTTTTTGGAAATCATTTAGATATACATGTGCCCTTTTCTCAACTCTAGTAATCACCAAAATATTCCATTTAAAGGTCATAATTCTTTTCCTAAAGTTGCATAATACTTCATGAAAGCTATTATTATAAGGAAAT
Source organism: Erythroxylum pedicellare (assembly GCA_027563575.1). Taxonomy (NCBI): domain Eukaryota; kingdom Viridiplantae; phylum Streptophyta; class Magnoliopsida; order Malpighiales; family Erythroxylaceae; genus Erythroxylum; species Erythroxylum pedicellare. The sequence goes on along the minus strand of JAOQMP010032002.1, from coordinate 17,943 downwards.
TAATGTGATTCAATCATGGGCACAATAAAAAATTAAAAATTTTAATTGAATAACTTAAAATATATGAATTATAAATAAAATAATTGAAATGCATATGATTATATATGAATTATAAATAAAATAATTGAAAAGCATATGATTTATATTCCTATATAATTTTTTAAAAATTTTCATTTATAAGTTGTTCATGTGTCTAGCATCTAATGATATTTATAGAATAGAGAAAAATAATTCAAAACATGAGATATGAGTGCTAGCTCCCTTATAACTTTCTCCTATTTAAAGACAAAAAGAATTTCTTTCTTATTAAAATTAAACTTCTTAATTATAATTAAAGTTAAATTCTAATTCTAATTACAATTTAATTTTAATAAAATCAAAATATCATATTACTTCCTAAGATTTCTCAAACTTTACAATTAAGTCCAACTTAACTTAAATTTATAACTTTCTTTTTAACTACTATTTTATGTGTGACATATTAAGTTTCTAATATGTTGACAATGATTATAAATCACAATTCTAATTTAAGATTAAAATTAGATAAATTAAGACTTCTTTTAGTTTATTTTTATTCTTCAATTAAATAATTTTTAATCATAGATTAATATTGCTGTTTAGCAACTTGTCACTACTATTTAAATATTAGGAATGTCAAAGTGGTTTGACTCAATCCGTCCATTCATGATTGTGATGTATAATTTAATATTTTTGTCATCCAATATTCTTGGACATAGGGGTTTAGTGTCTACTCTTTTAATTCCTTAAATCACTACTATTCAAGAATAATGCAACATTTATCCCTAATTATTTTAGAGCAACAAATCCTTTATTGACTTACTAAACTATCTTCATATGACTCATACTATATCTAAGTACTACCGATTGAGTTATCCTAAATAAAAATAGGTTATAAATAGTATCAGGCATAGTAATTCTCACACGAGATACCTTTATAATCTTAAGTTTAAAGATCAATTATACAACTATTATAGTGAGGAAATTCAAGATATATAATTAATATTTCCATTTTGGATCCTCATAAATGGGCTAGTTTAGTGAATTTATTTTCTAATAACTACTCATACATTTATTTAAGAATCTCCCCACTTTCTTTATAAGAAAAAAATATAATGTTTGTTAGTTTTATCGTTTCATCAATATCTTATCTCGATAAAGGTATAATTACAAATAATTTAAAAATAACACATAAATACAAATTGAATCTTATAATTATGGTCTTATTATAATTTTAATTGCATGATAATTATTTTAAAAATGTTATTTTTAGTATTAAATATCAAATATAATTAACAAAATATATAAAGAAAAATAGTGTTTTTAATTGATATGCCACAAAATCTACAATCAATTGATTGGTTGTAGGGCATACGTCAGCAATCTCTAACCCATATTAGGCTAATTGCTTTAATATCTTATACCATAACTCCGTATGATGATAATACTACTACTGAGACAATAGTTTAGTGAGACAATTCTATAAAATTTTCTATAGCTTAATTATCATTATAATTAAAACTCCATAAATATATAATTAGAATTTTGATGAGATCTTAACTCCTTTTGCTTGCATAATGGCTCTAATGTTCCACATTACATTACTATATCAATAATAAAAGAAATTATATTATGTTTATTGCAGAACTTATTGATCAAAATATTCTTTTCAAGTAAATTTGTATTATAGCATATCTTTGATAACGATTTTCCTATAAGTATTAACCGAAATAAACATTTTATATGTTGGAGTTTATAAGATCATATCTAATCCTTTTAGATATCATATAACTTTATATCCTTCAATTAATTCTAAACTTATTACATCCCAAAATTATTAGATAGTACGTGCTTCAAAATTATTAGATAGTACGTGCTTCAAATAGTACGTGCTTCAGGTTGTCCAAGTTAGTTCAACTCAAACTTGAGCCTTAAGCCATGGGTTAAATTTGGCTTCGAGTTAAGCCAAGGCTCAAACACAAAATTTAGTCTAAGCTCGAGCTTGGGTGGGGCCAAGGCTAAGTACTTTAACTTCCATCTGTACTTTATGCAACAATTTGCATTATGCTATCATGGAGTGGACATCCATCTTTCATGTTATCATTGAAGTTTAAGAAACATTATTCAACTTAAAAAGTCATTATAGTTTGTCATATACATGATATTGACATATCTTTAAAACTTTATCACTAAATCCTCGACAAGAAGTAAAAGCAATATTGTACAATAATCATATAACTTTCCTTAGTAACTTTGTGAACTCTTCTCAAAGGTAATTTTATATCCAAGAAATTTGGTTTACTAACAACTTAGTATCAATTATACTAAACAAAGATAATTTCTACTAAGAACATAATACAAATGTAAGAAAAACAAATAATTTGTTATATGTTATAACAACCAAATGAGACTACGACTTTAATCATTTATTTGGTTACTCCTACTATTTATTTAAAATAATAGCTTTTATTACTATTTAGAAAGATTACTATAATATCTCTAGTAGTCAATCCCACGAGGAATCCTAGCTCGTCAATTATTTAAAAAGTAAATAATTAATAAAAGGGGGCTGTGAAATTTTGTAATAAAGAAAATAAAGGAAAAATAAAATGAGTTTTTCCAATAAGACAAACCTTGGTCTACATATGCTTCTATCTTTAGAACTATGATCGATCGTTGACATAAAAGAATTATTTTATCAATTATATATTCAATGTGATACTAAATATCCGTCTTTCTTAGGATTAGTTAATTGAAAACACATATTTTAATTAACCCTTATTGCTTAACAACCTGAGATATGATATAATATTTAATTAAATAATAGCTTTAAGAAAAGAAAGACCATCAAGTAAAGACAACAGAACATTTATAGTTGCATTTAATCTAGTTGAATGCTTCAACATTAGAGTAGTTTTATTACCTTCCAATCTATAAAGTTCCAAAAAGGGATTCTACTTCCTTCAACCAAGAATAAAATAATTAGCCAATAGTGGCCATTCCTACTACTAGAAGGTGGAAAAAACTACTCTAACGTTGATTAAAGAAAAGAGACAACAAGAGAACTTTGAGAAACTGAAAAATGAATCCTTTACTCCTTCACACCTTGGCTATATTTATAGCCTTCATATCCAATGTAAAAATCTTGTAATTGTTATCTTTTAGCTTCCTGGATCATAACTTCATTGATTTTTACCCAAATCTGGCCAATCTCAAATCTTCTTTAGACGCCCATAACCTACAACAATACTGTGAACGTTTTGTTGACAATGTACTGCATCCAACCTCAGTTGTTGAATATAAGGTCCACTGCCAATGAAAAAACGTCGGCGCAAATCGCCGTAGACCTCATAATAGCTGATTATAAAGCAAAGAGAGTGCTCGATAAACTGGAGCAGCCACGCTATGAGCGTGGAGTTAACACTCCACCAAACCTCAATTCCACTTGCATTATCATCCGGTTTCGTCACCGCTCCATTCAAGAAGCATTATGTATACTATTCTCCCATTCTTGATAGTTGCCGCCCTTCAAGACCACTGGACAAAATATTCATGCCAGGATCATTAGAAGGATGTGGATAATATGGTGAAGTAGGATCAAGGGCTGCCGACTTCTCGCCCTTGTCTCCTCCATCTCCAGCTATTGTGTCTGCACTACAATTTTTTGCTCTGATACCATAAAGAATTATGTTAAAAGATTGCGCGTGTTTCTCATTCCCCGTAAAAGAGGTTTACATATAGTACATACATCCGACTGCCTTCCTAAATTATAGAACCTAAATAAATACATGAAATATCCCAAGAATATTACAGATACTAACATCCATATTTACACCTAAATATCCCAATAAAAGGAAACCAAATCTAAGAATATTGATTAGAACATCAAAGAAAAGGAAAATCAGAATAGCCCTTTGTTGGCCAATAATCGAAGGTGGAATGTTTTGTATAGTATACAACAAATAAGAATAAATCTACAAGAGTCTGACGAAAACGCATTTGAAAATCCCCAGACAGCTTTAAAAAATCACAACCTTTTCTCGCTAACAGCACAAAAGTTAGGAGCAGACTAATCTCACATTTGGAACCTTAAAAGATTGAAACTTGGAATCAGGAACGCACTTCTACCTTCTGCCTCTAATAAAACCCACAAGAGATTCTCTCATTGAGAAACTAGAGAACGTACCTCCTTTGCGATCAACAGCTCAAGATTCGAAAAATCTTTGATTTTTCATAATTAAATTTGGATACAGTATTTTTAATAATTGCAAATTATTTTCACTCATTCAAGGCTCAGGAATATTTGTTATTCTTCTTTAAAGGAAATTTTGAAGAATCAATCCTAAACTCTACTAGCGTTACGCTCTAATCATTAATGTTCATTTGTCTTTTCTTTTCAATATCCTATTAGGGACTATCACTAAATTGAATTCTTTTTCAAGTCAAAGTAAGGTATAAAGATCAGTTATCAATATTATTTCGTCCAACATCATTTCCTTTGCTTAATTCTAATTAATGCAATAAAAATTAGGATAGATGGGATACCAACCAGTTTTTAATTAGAATTGAAGTACGGGAAATTAAACTAGACATATATAAAGTTATAACAGCTCCATCTTTTGATTCTCTCCTAACGCATAAAGTGAGCCTTATTATGAGTCCCCGATCAGACATAAAAGGGAAATAAATGAACAAATACAAAAAATACCTGATTTGATTCCAAAATTTCAAACGAGCTTTTAGAGGCTGAAACTAGCAAAAATTCTTCGACACCTTCACAGAACTGCTCACCGAGACACGTTAAAGCCTTTCTGTATATGTGAACCTCTGAGTGGGCCAAAGTATGATGACCTTCACGATTTGCTACAACAGCTACAGGAGATCTTAACCTTCTGTTTATAGCTTCCATATCGGGCTTTCTCATCACAGACCCGATATAGATCCAGTCCACACTGTTGAAGATTTATTTTTCTCTTGAACTTCGACCCATTGACTTAAATATTTATTGGGCTACTTTATTATCCTTATCTAGATCTAATTACGTAACCTAACCAATAAGTTACTAAAATCGTTAAAATGTAATTAATTGTTGTCCATCTTTATGGAAAATATTAAAAAATCCAACTTTCTCCCCCTTGGACATTAATTAAATGTGAAATTGACTCAAGTTTAAAAACTAGTTTGAAAATTCGGTTAAGTCATGCTACTATATGATCAAGCAAGTTTAAAACAAAAAATCATTTAATTCAAAAATAATGAGAGTCCATCATTCTGTCTTGCAAGGCTTTCGATACCAAAAGATATCAACCACATGTGTCATGTATGACACAAGTCTAATATAATCACGAATCTAATACCTCACTAACATGAATATGAAAATGGAGTGTGGCAAACTAAGATGATACTCGAATGATCTAATATGTATCATCTTACTATTTGTAGGTCTTGATTTATCTAGACTTTATACTAAACTGCATATGCTAGATTGCATAAGAGAAATCTTGTTTTCTCTCATCGAATGCAAAAATGCATTAGAGAAAAACCTTTATGCTCTCTCATTAAATGCTAAACAATATTAGAGAACCTTTATGAGATTAAAAACTTATATCCCCTTCTGTCATATCAAATCCATGGATATACGTATTAAACTGTGTGTTTATAGAGCACAAAAAATGTACAGAAATGGCTATAACAGAGTTTCTCTTATTCGTATTAACAGTTACTTTAGGAGGAATGTTTTTACGCGGTGCTAACAATTTAATAACTATCTTTGTAGCTCCAAAATGTTTCAGTTTATGCTCTTAACTATTATCTAGATATATCAAGAAAGATGTACAGTCTAATGAGGCTACTATTAAATATTGACTTATGGGTGGGGTAAGAGGTCCAAGGTCAATTTGTATATATGCCCAATAACCTTTATAATGCTTAATGTTGACACAAGCCTTAAGACTTTCATTTGTATTATGACAATGTATAATTATACGTATGACTAAGGATAAATGATGATCATCATATTGATTAACCATCATACTGTCGTAATACACAAAATGTATAAACATACAAGGAACAAACATTTCGATCTCTAACTCACAGTGTCTAAGGACTTCAAAACACCCATATTGTATATTGTCTTTCAAACACAAGTGAGTGAAGTCCTTTAGTTAAAAAATCGGTTACCAAACCATCAATCCTTAAATGCTCCACCTTTATGTCACCTTTTCTAAATCAACTTCTTTATGGTCAAGCATTTGACCTATAAATGCTTAGATCCTATGATATGATGTACTTATTGTTATTAAAAAACATAATAGCTAGATCATAATAATAAAATCAAATGAGTCTAGCCTCTTTATTAACCACAGACAACTTAGAAATCAAGTTTCTGAGCAAACCGTCTACTAAGTAGCCCCATAGCATGCTACTAACTTTGCATGTATTCATTAAGGAAGTCATTGGTGTCTACTTGACACTCTTCCACGTATTATACCATTTGCTAAGATGAAAAGTTTACCTTATGTGGATTTTTGATCATCAAAAAACATAGCTAAATTGGAATCTGAAAACCTTACAAGGTTTAAATTGTTGACCTAACTATATGTCAACATATAATCCTTGGTAAGTATCTCAACACTTACTTGATTGTTTTCTAGTGCTCTATATCAAGGTTAACCCGATATTGACCTAACTATCTAATATTAAATGTAATGTTCTACCTAGTGCACACCCGGACATACACCCAGTTATCAACCGCACCCGAACTAAGAACATTTTTCATAGTCTCTCACTTCATTGCATTCTTTGGACATTATGCCAAAGATAGTCTCTCACTAAGAGAGGTCGATAATATAATAGGTTTACTGTAAACCATATTGAATCTCTGTAGCACCTACTCAATGTATGTATTCTATGAGAGGCCTAAAGAGTGTTGAGATATGTCTTGGTAAACTTGAATACCTAGGATAAAAGGTGCTTCATCTTGAACCTTAATATCAAAATGCTTGGCCAAAACTTGTTTGACCTCATGCAACATAGTCAAGTAATTTGACGTGAGCAATGTATCATCTATGTACAGTAATAGGAAGATAACTTTGCTCCCCTTGAACTGATAGTAAAAGCATTTTTAACCTTTATTTTCAATAAAGTCGAAAGAGGTCAAAATCTCATCTAAGGTACCGCTTTCAAGAGGTTGAAGGTAAACCTTATATTGACTTGCTTAACTTACAAATCATGTTAGTTCTATTTGGATCTTGAAATCCTTCAGGTTACACTATATAGACCTCTTCATAAAAATCTTAATTAGGGAAGCAGTTTTGAAAGCCATATGATATAGTTTTATATCATCATGAGATGCTATCGCCATAATCACTCTGAATGTATCTTTAGAGGATACGTGAGAGAAAGAAACATTAAAGTCAACCCCCTCTCATTGAGTAAACCTTGTGACAATTGAGCGAGCCATAAATCGCTAAACTTTATCATGAATCCTTTATCATCTTAAACATTCATTTATAACTAACAAGTTTGCTTTCTTAAGAGAAATTAATGTAACTCTCATTCCATGTTCTACTTCATGGATTGCATCTCGTCCTTTACATCCTACCGAAATAACATTTGTAAAAGTGACTAGATCATAGATTATGATAACCCATTGAGATAGCAGGTTATCTCATTATAGTGGATCTATATAACTGCATTGGTTTTAGTGCCTTAAGAACCTATTTGTTCATTTATAGGTTCTTGTTCCCTTATAGGAATGGTACTCAGATCAAGATCTACTGGGCCTTACTGTATGAGTAACGAATACATAATTATTGTAGTATACGTCCTGCTACCGTCTGAATGGTGAGAGGGCCCACCACTATTAGTGACATCATATTCCAGACACTCTGTTGTTTGTGATTCCACAATTCAAGACTCCTATTCTCAACAGTGGAATCTGTAGCCTTTAAAGACGTCGGAATATCCTACTAAATAGCAATGAGCAGAAAGAACATACAACTTGTCTTCATATAGATTATATAAACGCATCTCATTAGGATAGCCTTATACAAAAATGTGTATAAGGCTTCCTATCTTTTAGATAATTAGGTAGGTTAGTTTTGCTCTGCATTGACCTCGTCATATCCTTTAGGGTGTGATAATGAGTTTCGACCACATCATTTTGCTTAAGATTGCTCAGCATGACGACCTAGTCACTATTCGAACTGATTGCATGTATTTAACAAATAGATCTTTTCTTATCCTGAAACACTATGTTTGCCATAATACATCAAATCTGACAATCTTATAGATTTTCCCAACTAGTTCTTAACTTTAATCTTAAGGATCTTGAACTCATCAAGAACTTTAGACTTATCTTTAAGTAAGAACATAGTAAACCATAATGGTAATAATCATCTTTAAATGTTATAAAATGTCTAGACTTATACTTTGTAACTACATAAGGTCCACCAACATTTGTATGTATTAGATCCAATACACCATATACGTAAGCTAACTCCTTATTCCTTGTTTTAGCCAACTTACCCCTGCAAAAGTCAATACATGTTTCCAGATCATCAAAATCTAGAGTTGAGTTAATGTGATCCTCAATCAATTTCTCAATACTAACTCAAAAAATGTGGCCTAATCTTTATGCCACAATATGTATGACTTTTCTTTGTGAGGGGTTTATATTTCATACCTATTGGGCAATATATGAAGAAACATATATCTTTTCCATGGTGAGACATATTCTGTATAACCATATGATAAGAAAGTTGTATTATTATGTTTTGTATTAACTGACAACTAAAGCATTAATCGCAAAACATCAACTTTCTATGTCTAAAATTGATACAACGATCAAAAATAAAATGTGTCATGTAATACTGAATTGAACCTTGTTTAAAGGTCCAACCATACATTCTCGATAGATATATAATTCACTACTTCATTGTCACCAACCATCAGTATCTCCAAGTCTTTAATTGACTTTATCCTGAATATGAATCTCTTATGGTTTCTGTCTTTCCTTACAAGCCTTAAATTTCTGACTTCTTTATGTACACAGGATCTTTACTAGCACTAGATTGACCTACTTTAGCATGTGAAGAAGATTTACTCTTCCTACCATTAAACTTATCGGGCTTCACTTTCATTTTCCCTTTGGTTGCTTTAAGGGCTTTAATAGTTGTATTATTGAGTTTCTCCTCCTCAGCAACATAATAGGCAATTAAAGCATTGAAGTCTCATTCCTCATCCAGCAAGTAATATTGTCTTCACCAGATTACTAAACTCTTGAGGGAGTGAACTCAGAGTTTGGTGAATTATGTATACATTAGGAAGAGGAATATTTTGCATCTTCAATCTATTTTGTAGATGGATCATTCTTGATATGTAGATGATCACTCCCTCTTCTCTAGTATACCTCATGGAGAATAATTATTTCATTAAGGCACTTGTCTCAACATTAGATGAGACAGTATACCTCTTGGATACATTATCAAAAAATTCCTTTACTATGTCTGTCTCCGGAAGTTTACTTAACAGATGGTTTCGTATGATTACTTAATGGTCATGCATTTGCACAACTGTTGAACTAATCCTAGGCTGCATAGGCTGCTTAATAAGCTCTCGAGCTCTTGATGTAGGTGGAGATGGCCTATTTGTCCGAAAGGCCATATCAATTTCTGCTATCTCCATTGCATTCAATACATCCTCTATACATTTCTTTATGTTGAAACTAGTCAGGGTTTCAATAGTGACACTATAACTGTTGGACAAAAAAGTAACTACAGAATGACAATGTTGTAATCAGCATAAGTGTAGGATAACATCGATACTTGAAGCCTTTAAAAGTATCTTTACTAAGAATCTGATCACACATATTATGAAAGACCTGTGGGATGAATACATAATATATGCAATTAAACCTCCACATAAAAGCAATTAGAGTACAAACCATCAACTCTTATGACACTACCTCCTGCGGGCGAATAAATCATTTAAGCAACGACTTTCCTCTATCTAATGCCTTTATGCACATCTACTAATCCCATGTAAGGCCATAACCTATGGGTTGACTAACCAAACATGAGACTAGGGGTATCCCCTAACATGTAAACAGAATAATCTAAATATTGACTTAAAAGGCCACTGTGGTGACTGTAGTCTTATCAATACTAAAAAAAGATCCTCAGAAACAAGGGATATATCTTTATGTTGTCCTCTCACTCTATATGGGCATATTGTATGTGATAAAATATCATCAATAAATGCTGAACATGAATGCACAGTCAAATTATCACATAGTTTTGCTGAAGACATCGTCTTTAAACTTTATTTGAGACTTTTGTTAGAAAAGATCTCAAACTGAGTGACTATCATGCTATCTCGAGCACTGAACATGAGACCTGAGACACAAAAACTTGAAGTATCTCCCTCATGTGATGTCCAAAGTATGAAAATTCTGGTTAATGTTATCGCCTGCAACCAAATATAAAAAGAAACTAACTTCCTGCAACACAAATTAATGTAGTAGTGGAAAGTAGGGATCGTTCTCACGAGGAATTCAGACGTTAGTAGTTACGCAATAAAAGGGGGGGTTTGTAATTGTGAATTAAACAGAGTTTAATTGGAAATTGGAATTGAAAAATAACTAAAAAAATAATGAGAATTTAACAATCAATAAAAATAAATCTTGATTTCCGGTCTCCTTCGTTATTGAACTTACGTTGATCATCGACACTAAAAATAACCAGTTTATTAGTTCAGCATTCGTCGTGGTAAATTTCTTTACCTATTTTTTCTTATGTTTAGTTAACTAAAACATGTATTTGAATTAACCCTTATTAATTAATAACCTGGATACGATCTCATATTTAATTAATTAATAGCTTTACAAATTAAGAAAATCGATGAACTAGACAATATATATACGATGTATATTTAGCCTAGACAATTATTTTTCCTAAAATCATATCCCTAATGTAGTAGACAAAAATCCTAGTTGCTACTTTTGATTAAAAGATTTGAACGTCAACCTTTTTAATCTAGCAATTGATTGAATAAAGACACAAACTAGTTGCACACCTAGCTGTCAAATTACACAATCAAATAATGACCCAGAAAAATAATTGATACTTGACTAATAAATCGATTGAAATAAAGAACAAAAGTCTCATGACATGTAAGGTTCAATAACTAGAATTCCGTAAACCCATAACTATTTCGATTGTCATTGGCGTTGTGACCATCACGGGCAATGCTCTCTTCTTTTCTATTTGCCGCAGCCTTCTTTTTCAGCCTCTCTACTGTTGCATGATCCCCTGTTTCACGATCTGCCGCAGCCCCTCCTGTTTTAACTCTCTAACACAGCCCCCTTAATCTTGTCTAACGCCCTTCTTTAAATAGTCGTTAGGGTTCTTTTTAATTCCACGCAAGCCACCTCTTCAACGTCAACGTTTTGTCTATTCTACTTTAGATTTTTCTGCCTCCCACTTCTGCCACTTGATGTGTCAAATAAGCCTCAGCTTTTTTTTCTTATACACGCAACCCCCTTACACACACCAAACCCTCCAGCCCTAAACGTCTACGTTTTTAGGCTAAGTCAAATATTTTTCTTTTATTCTCTTCGTATGTAGCGTTTCGTTTTGGTCTTCATATGCTGGGTTGTTTTCTTGCAAAACTATTCAGTGATTTGACAATTTAAGCTCCAGTCTAATAGCACTGTTTACACACTTTTAAACCCCTTTGCTGCGTTGTTTGCTTCATTTGTTTTATACTTCCAACTTGCAGCGTTTCTGATTGTTGCACGAGGCCACGTTTAATTAGGGTCAACATTTACTTCAGCTTTTTTATCCTAAAATTGTCGCGATTTTTTCTATTTAGTTTCAAAATACACCTTGACATAAAACAAGATTAATTCTATTAAGTATTCAAACCTCAAGAACAAAGAGAATTAATACACAAAAAGATAGAAAATAACGACACTAATAAATTCACTCAAAGTTGGCTTCATAATTCCGTAATTCCTTTTTCGAGTGATTATCATGCAATCCCAAACATTGAACATGGGACCGAAGACACAAAAAATATAAGTATCTCACTTATGTGATATCCATGGCACAAAAATTCACTAAAAATTAGCTTCAAAATGCCTGAATTCATTTTTTGAGTTAAACTTTAATTTATTACTAATGTAATAAATTCAGAAAAATTAGAAAACTTACTTTATAAATTCCTTTGGCCAGAAACTAATCCAAAATTACTTGGGTGTACCTTTTCAAGAATTTTGAAAATTTGACGTTTTTTATAATTTTCGTACGACTAACATCAGCAGACGCGTCTGCTGCTGACATCATAAGGACGTTAGTACGTGCATCCCACACGAAGAGTGCATGCTGGACAAATGCCAGCGTCAGACACACCCATCGACGTTATTACTTGTGACATATGCGCCAAACACGAGTCTAGTTAATGTTCCACCAAGTAACACATGTGCCAAACGCGTTTCATATCCCTGGCTTCTATTCACTTGTCATACACGCACCCGACGGTAAGTTGCAGCCTGACTAGAAAATAGCAATTTCTGACAAGTTTTGAGACAGTTTTCACATTCTTAGGCTCGTTTTCCCTTCGTTTCTCAAGGCTAAACATATTTGTACTAATTTTGTATATTGAAATGCAAGAAAAACCGAGAAATAGAACTTTATTCTTTGAAAACCTTATAGAGAAAACTGACATATCTTTGTTTTTAACCACCTGATCACGTAATCACTCTGATATCAAGTATAACACGTAGAGTGAATCTTATTACGTGTCCCATATCAGACGTGGGAGGGAAATAAACGAAATGCAAAAAATACTTGATTTCAATTTCAAAACTTCAAATGAGCTTTTCAAGGTTGAAGCAAAGAGAGAATCCTCCAACACCTTTACAATAACTACTCACCGAGATGTGTTAAAGTTTTTCTCTAGCTTTCTGTCCATATGAACCTCTGAATGGGCTAGAGTATCCTTACGTTCACGATTTGCTACAGTTGCTGTAGAAGACCTTAACCTTCTACTTATAGTTTCCATATCAGACTTCCCCATCAGAGGCCCGATATGGGTCCAGTCCATTCTAATCGGTGGTACTGCTGTCGTCTGCAACCAAATTTAAAAAGAAACTAACTTCCTGTAATATAAATTAATGTAGTAGTAAAAAGTAGGGATCTTTCATACGAGAAATTTTTAACGATAAAGGTTAATGAGTTTTAAACTAAAACAAGAAGGACGGTTTTCAATTCATGGCAATTTAAGAAAAGGATGATAAAAATCGAAAATTAAAAAGTAGCTGGATCTAAAAATTTAATAGACAAATTTTGGTTTTGGGTCACCTATGTTATCATACTAAAATGGATCCTTGATATAAAATTCAGTTCATCAATAAACACTCATTAGGGGATGTTTTCTCTTAAATGTAAATGAATAGAAATATGTATTCTAAATTTTCTTATTAATCAACAACCTAGATACGATCGTAGGTTCAACTGAATAATAGCTTTAAGAACTAAGAAACCAATGAACAAGATAACACATGTACGACATGCATTTAATCAAGATGAGTATCTTCTTAGAATTTCCCACTCTAACGTAAAGAAGATAATCCTAACTGCCACTTATGATTAAGGAAACTGAACGTTATATTTTATTAATCTATCTATTAAATGAATCAATTCCTAGTTAGGCACCTAGAAATCAACTAATTCAATTAGAAAAAGTAATTAGGAAGATACTCAATGTTCATCAACAAAACAAACTTTATTGGAATATCTCACACATAATGGATGATAACATGATTCCCCTCAAACTAAGAAAAGGGTTTAGCTACCCATAACGAAAGTAAAAATAAAAAAAAAAACAAAACATAAAATCTCCATCCCTAGTCTTTCTCTAAAGAATATGAAAATAGTTAGAAGAAAAGTACAGAAGTGTCAACTAAAACTGAAGGAAAAGTTGCAGAAATTCTAAAATTATTCTAAAACTAAAGGCTGCCCCAAAAATCAGAAGAAAAGAATGCAGAAAATGTAAACTACCCTTAAACTATCTGTTGTGAACAGTAGCACGCAAATCCCTCTTTATCCCTTCAAATCTTCTCAATCTTTCTTTGATTTTCAGTAGTTAAATTTCCCACAGATTCAGGTGGTCGATCCCTATCAATAAGGATGCAATCTGATTATCAAAATTATCATAATCTGAAGTGGATCGGATCTGTATTTTAAAAACAGATCTAGCAGATAAATTTTGTCTTTATACGTGCCCACGCTTAGTCACTGAATTTGCTGCCAATATGAAATTTCGAATTTTCTTTGTTTCTTTTGCATCTTTGTGATTCAATTTCATCTATAAAGTGTTGAAAATCATCTGAGAACAATTAAAAGATAATTCCATTAATTTTGAATAATAATTTCAATATATTAAAGAGAATTAAATACAAAATAAGCACAAAATGACAACTCAACAATCGGGATTCATCTTTTTCATGGACTTCGGCACATTGACTTAGATCATTTATTGAGTCACTTTATTATCTTTATTCGGATCAAATTACATAACTTAACCATTAAGTTATTAAAACCATTAAAATGCAATTAATTGTTATCTAACTTTATAAAAATGTCCAAAATATGCCACATCTCCTCCTCCCTTTCCATACTAAAAAATTCATACAAAAAAATCAGTTTAATTAACTGCTGACAAACCTTTTTCATTCTAATAATTTTTGGAGGTTGCTCGTGATCCTAAATTAAAATGATATGTGAACAAACTACAAGTTTTCAAAATGTTGATATAAATCCTTTAAATAATCAAGCCATAATTAGTTCATAACTTAAAAGCTGTAATTTGAAGTTCGTCCTTGGTTGGTATCTACTAATGCTTCTAACTTATTACTACTATTGCACAACTTTGATATTTCATTTCATTTCATTTTAAGGAAATTTTAATACCATACATTTTATTTTCAAAGTGAATTTCCATCACCATAAAATGGTGACTAATCTGTTCATCTTACATTTGTTTCCTCTTCACTATGATGGTTAAACTGTTTTCCATGGAAGTAACATTTGGCAGATACAACCATAGTTGACTAATTGGTATTTACCTTGTGACTTCTCTTTATCCCTGTTATCATTTGGAAAAAGTAGATAATACTTTTCCAACCCATAAACTTCTTCCATGGGATTGAGAAAGAGCATTAACAGGATATGACAGTGTGACTTCTCCCATTGGATTGAGAAAAGAGCATTAACAGGAGATACGACAGCGTTACTGACTTCATGGAACAAGTATTAACGGGAGAAAGCAAAATTTTGCAGCAGTTAAAATGACTTCAGCCACAACGTTAGCTCTCTTGAGCAGTGTCATAAACATTTCAGAAATTCCTGTACGTTATAAGTCTTTCAGATATTTTATTGTCTCAAGATACTATAAAGAGTAACAATTGTAAGAATTCTGTCAGAGTGGTAGTTTGAAGGTGAGCCGTTTGGAATTGAAGAATAATTGATAGAAACTTTATTTTAGAATGATAATTTCTTGAAATGTCTCACACATGTCAAGAACAATTTCAGACGGAACCAACGTTTTATATAAAATTATACTTTGCAGTTATTTATCAATCTTAAAACATAACTGCTAATGAGTCTTGCTTCAAGGTACAATTCTATATATGAATAGGAAAGTAGAAATATGATACCTAGCACTACATAAGCATCTAGAGACTTAATTGCCCAGAAAAGTATTTTTAATCAGATAAAGTTGTCTATTGACATCTCCTATATTAATTCGATCTTTAGGAAATTCGACAGAGCATGCAACTCCAACTTCAAATATAGCTAATAAGCACTTCTCTAGTTTTGGTTTCAGGGAACTCAACTTCAGATTGATCTCAATTGCATTGTTATTATCTTCTTTAGAGGTTGCTTCTCCTGCAGCTTTTGTTTCAAGAAGAATTGGGTCTACTACATGCTCTAGTTTCTGTGGCATGGCCAAACCAACAAAGTCTCTGAAGATTTAATCCTTCTTTAAACATCTCATCAATTGGTCTTCTTCCCGATAACATTTCTAACACCAGGATGCCATAACTGTATACATCTCCCTCTTTTGATACTTGACCACCAATTTCGTATTCTGCAATTAGTCAAATAATGCAAAGGTCACTTGCAACCAACTAGTTGATCTTCCTATTCGTTCTCTAGCTAATGTGTTTAGCAGAAGTGATAATTGAACATAATGAACTCTGAAACAACATTATTTCTACAATGTTTGTATTATAAAGAAAAAGAAGTTGGAACCTGGAGCTCTATAGCCAATTGTCCCCTTTATCCCTGTAGAACTAGTTAGGCTTTGTAATAAGTTGTTGATGGGTGGGATGAACTTAGCCAGACCGAAATCACTCACATGAGCAGTCATGTCAGTGTCTAGAAGAACGTTGCTTGGCTTCAAATCACAATGAATTATTGAACTTTCACATTCCTCATGAAGATAATATAATGCAGATGACACATCAATTACAATATTTAGTCTTTGAAGAAAGTCAAAATTCTTTATTGTGTCCTTTTTGTCAAGACTTGGATGCAACCAATTTTCTAGGCTCCCATTTTCCAAGAACTGGTAGATTAGAGCTATGAACTCATTACCCTTGTAATCCAAGCTAGAGCAATATGTTAGGATCTTCACAAGATTCCGATGTCGAATGTTCCCTAAGGTTCTGCATTCTGTAAGAAAGCTCTTTGAAGCTGCCATGTTTTGAAGGTTGAAGACTTTAACAGCTACCTGTCTTTGTAGTTGATCTAGAAATCCCCTATATACAAATCCAAAAGCACCTGATCCTATTAAATTGCTTTTGCAGAATCCACTAGTTGCTTGATGGAGATCTTTATTAGAAATGTTCAGCAAGTTTCCAATAGCTGTAGTTCCTGAAGGTGACTTCTTTTTAGAATTTTTCCTCCATAAACAAGCTAAGAAGGTCAACCATCATGAACGCACTTGTAGCTACACAAGGAATGATGATTTATAACTTAAAACCAAGGGACTTTCTTATTGTTTTGGTGGGACATCTTGGCAGACGAAGTTCAGGAACAACCCTACAAAGCTTTATGTTTCCAATCAATCACTTCCATTTGTAAAGACTCCTCCTGTTGGAACTTCTCCCTCGAGATCGTTGAATGAAATGTTTAGATAATTTAAATATTATAGGCTTTGCAGATCTATGGGAATGTTGCCTATAAGGTTGTTTCGTGACAAGTCTAATTCTTGAAGGCCTTTTAGGGAAGCCAAAGATGAAGGAATCAAACCTTGAAAGAAATTTGCTTGCATGTGAAGTTTTTCCAAGTTAAGGCATTGTCCTATAGCTGTAGGAATTTCACTAGACAGATTGTTTGCAGAGATATCCAATGTGTTCAATTGCTTCAGATTTCCCACCTTTATTGATAGGTTTCAGTTAAGGAGTTCCATGACAAATTAAGGCCCATACTTAAGGAAGGAAGGCTTAGAATCTCCTTGGGTATGGTTCCACTAAATTTATTTTCGGAAGCATAAATTTCACTCAAAGATTGACAATTTCCAATACTAGAAGGAATGCTTCCTTCCAAATTATTCCCAAGCAAGTTGAGCCTAAACAAATGACTGAGGTTGCCCAAGGAAGATGGAACCTGACCGGACATCATGGTGCCTTCTAAATATAATGCTTGCAATTTGGATAACATTCCAAGTTCAGAGGGAATGGAACCACTTAAATGATTGTACTCCAAATCTAAAACAATTAGTTTGACTAGTTTGCTTAGTTCTGCAAGAATAATTCCAGTGAAATAATTTTCTCCAATGTTAGAAATCACCAACAAATTTCTTAGAAACTTGTAGAAGAATTCTAGACTTAGGAAGAAAACTCTAGAATTGTAA
>JAOQMP010031956.1:0-11876 GCA_027563575.1 Erythroxylum pedicellare | reverse complement strand
GTATTGTATATTCTTTATGATGTCATTTAAGAGATTATGTTTGCTCTAACATACCATTGTCATAGGATATGTACTTGCATATCCTCTGGATGTTCAGGTATATACTCTATGGTAGTGGCGTGTTACAATTTTTGTATCAGAGCATGGTTTGGCATCCATAGGGACATATAAGAGTATTGAGACATGATAAATAGTGAGGTTGAAAGTTGGATAGAGAGAACTGAAAGAGTGTTTGATCAGATGGATTGTGAGTCAGATGAGACATTTCATTATACAGTCTCACTTCTGCAAGGTCCAACATATTAGTAGTGGAAGACTGTACCAAGCAATGCCATCAGACCTTGTAGTTTGACCTAGAAATATTTTATGAAAGGTGTTTAAAGAGAATTACATACCGAATATTTATATGGACAAAAAGATTAAAGAATTTCTAGATCTAAAACAAAGAAGTCTCTCAGTAGCAGAGTACGAGATAAAATTTAATGAATTAATGGGGTATGCAACTGCATTAATCCCAACTGAGGAGGACAAGTGTAGAAGGTTTGAAGATGGGTTAAATATGAAACGAGGCTAGCCATTTCTAATTTGGATAGTTTTACGGAACTCCGAGCAGCCTCGATCATAATTGAACAGTTGTTGAAGGATGGTCAGGGAGAGTGTAGACAAGAGTCTAAAGTGAAGAGATAGAGTGAATCTGAGGCTAACTCCGGTAGAAGCTTCAGTAAACATCAAAACAGATCATCTCGATTCCAGGCTAGATCGAAACAATCTAGGTTTCAACCAAGAGGTGGTTTTTTCATATTGGTAAAGGTTGAGGACTAGTGCACTCTTAGTAGTCACAACAGATGCCTAATTTGAGCACTGTGGTAAGAAGCATAGTAGTGAGTATTAGAGGTTATCGGGAGCTTGTTTCCAATGTGGCTCTATTGACTATCAGATCAGGGATTGTCCCGAGACTTTGGGACTACAGTACGGAATAAGAAGAAGAACAGTGACTAAGATGACAGTCCAGTAGAGTAAAGCTATTGGATCAGTACAGAGAGGCAGAGATAGAAGTAGGACACAATCAGTAGAGCCTAGTGACAGGACTGAGGTGTGGAATAACCAGTCATAGTCTTAAGCTAGGGTATATTCCATCACTAGATAGAAGGCACAGAACTCCCCAGATATGGTAGCAGGTGTGTTGAATTTTTTTAATTTTGAAGCATTTGCATTGATAGATCCAGGATCTACACATTCGTTCATCACACCACATCTAGCATTTAGGTTGCATTATGAGAGAGAGATACTAAAATGTGGTTTAGTATTGAGTACTCCGGTAGGTAGTACTACAGTAATTGGGGAAATATGTAAGGAGTGTATTATACGAATCGATCAGACGTAGTTAGAGGCTGACCTGATATTACTACAGTTGAAGGAGATAGATATTATTCTAGGCATAGATTGGCTCACTACTCATAAGGCCATGATGAACTGCTATAATAAGGAGGTGGTCCTTGAATCCCATAATCAGCCGAGAGTAGTGTTTTGAGGTATTAGTCAAGCAGTACCAGACAGGTTGATTTCTTTGATGAATGCCTTGAAGTTGATTTGAAGTGGATGTGAGGCTAATTTAGCCTACGTGACTGAAACCCATACTGGGTAGACAGTTCAGGATATTCCGATGGTTAAGGATTTTTCGAACGTGATTTCCAATGAGTTATTGGGGTTACCCTCAAAAAGAGAAATGAAGTTCACGATTAACCTTGTTCCAGGTACCACACCTGTAACATCCAGTTTCCATATTAAGGGTTAGAGCCCTAGATTTCTATAAATGAGAAATAGTAGTGAGAGATTGGGAAATGCACTTTATGCTCATGTATAATATAGTATAAATACACATGAATTTGATTATTGCACATATTATAACGATTTGTTCATGCACTCATTTGACATTTTCTAGGTATAAATGATTGTTTTAATGTGATTATGATATGGATACTAAATATTTTGCCTTAAAAATTGATCTGGTGAATTAAATTATTGATTTAAATTTTTTAGTAAAATTTAATAATTTTCTAAAATTATGGGTATTTTTGGACTAGAAAACACGTCAAATGGCAGTAGAAATTATTGATAAGAGAGATTAAGATTTAATGACAAGTGTCATTGAAAATTTGGAGACAATTGGATTGGAAATTGGAGACAAATGGACTAGCTTTTTAAAAGAGCCAATTGGAGACCACAATAAAATGACAAGTGGCAAGTGACAAGTGTCACAACACTTGCCACTCACCACTCACGATTTTATTTACCTAAATTAAAGACCATCTCATGGTCTTTCACTTGTCATTTTTGATACATGCTTCTTTTCTTCATCTTCTTCATTTGCTCTCTTCTTCACTCACGACCATCTTACTCTCACCCTTATCATGTTGATTTTTATCCAACTCTTTCACATTGTTTGTTCAAGATTAGTCTCCATCTTGTTACTAAAAGACCTAAGCCTTCTACCTTGAATGATAATGATGATCGTGTAAAGCCATGGAAAGCTAGGGTTCCATGGTGGTTGAAGAAACTTAGAGTTTAATCAAGTAAGTTAAAGTTTGTTCTTCATGGGTTGTCTAAATAGAAGTACATATAATGATAGTTGGTGATAAAATGATCATGAAAAAGATGTTGAAAATATATATGTAATGTGGGTGAACAATCAACATATCCATGTCTTGCTTTTGTGTTTTAATGGGTAATAGATTATGGAATGATATAATGTTGGATTAATAGAGTAAATGGTGTTATATATATGTTGGTGTTGGATCGGAAAAATAAAGCATGCATGATTTGGATGAAACAATAGATTTCAAAACTTTTTAGAAATCAAAATTGCAACGGAAGCAATATGACCAAATCAACATGCATAGTATGATACGGTATTAGGAAAAATATTTGCATAATCACAAGATGGAAAATATTGCTGACTCCTTCGCTACAGCTTTAACTCCTTATTGTGCTATCCTATCCTCGGCAATGTATCCTCTCCTAAGTGATGTATCCTCTTCACCTTATTGTATTCTTTTCACGATATTGTATCCTCGACCAATCCAATCTACCACGTGTTCTTCTTGAACAACTTGGTTAACAAGATCCTTTGGTTGGAAAGGAGAAAAAAACTTTGTTGGCCCCTCAAATTTTTCTTGTAAATTAAGCATGATTTAAATGAATTATGAGATTTGATGGATTAATTTTTGGAGCTAATTATTTATGTCAAGTTTAGTAGGGTTTTTATGGAATATGTTAATTTGATTTAAGGATTAAAGTAGTAAGATGTTATAAGGGCAAATTGGGCATGAAACTTAAGGTTAAAAGATATAAGGCTTATATTGGAGGCTAAAGGGGACATTGTATGATTATTAAGAGTAGAAATTAGAAGAAGAACTAATGTTTGTCTTATTTGAGAGGTGAGTGTCGTAGAAGAGAGGAAGAAAAGACAGAAGAACTAGGGATTTGGGAGATCTTGAAGCATTTAAAGAAAATGAAGCTAAATCAAGTAAGTATAAGCATAAACCCTTCTTGATTGTTGGATGAAGCATAGTTAGGGTTAGTTAGAAGTAAAAAAAAAAGGTTGAATATGGGTAGGAAGCTGTTAATGAATGTAAGAGTTAATGTTTTACATTTTGGGTTAATGATCAAAGATAGATAATGAATAGGTTTGTGAATGATATTGGCTTGAAAATGAAGTAGAAGTGATTGTTTAAGTATAAGATTGGTTATATATGAAAGTGGGGAGGTAAAAGGGTTGAAAATATAGCGAAACACATTCTCAGAATGTGTTTCTGGACAAGTTCACCATGGCAAACTTCATTTTTTTCCTACACGAATATGTTTTGGTATTTTAGCGATAACTTTTTTTGTAGATGTCCAAATTGAGTGATTTTTTAGTTGTAAACTAAAGACATAGGGATACAAATTGTTTGAGGAATAAATTCTAAATTCAGACTCTAAGAATTTCAATTTTTGGAGTGAAGTTGAGCATAGAATTTTGTTTCATGCATAAGGATAGTCCGAAATTGTTAAGATAGTAACCTTCCGATTATTGAACCAAATTAAATGGAGTTTAATTATTTTTTTAAGGAAATCAAGTGAGGCAAAAGAAGCAAGAGGAACAAGAGGAAAGGCACATTTGAACAAGTCATAAGCAAGGACATTCAAGGTGGGTTACACTTTTATAATTGAATAATAAGCCATAAATGCTTCTTTTGAAAGAACAGAAACAAAGGATTTTTAACTACTTTATATATGTTCATTTGTTGCATTTTAAATGCTTTAAGAATGTGCTAAATGTTTATATATGAATTGCATTATTGGTTAATGGAAATGAATTTGAAAGAATATTTATTTGTTAAAACGATGTTATGGTTCTGAAATCAAGTTTCGAAAGAAATGTGTCATTTTAGGCAACAAGTCTACAAGATATGAAATACATATTATGTGAGTTTGTGGTGGTCCCCTAATTAAAGTCAAGTTCATTTTGACAAAAGGCTTCTCCCGCCTGCCTGCTAGTGGCATAGAGCTCCTTCATGGACTCCCATAAGTTCACGGCTACATAAGACCATTAAGTGGGATTACAATAGTACGTTCTGTTCACGGCTACACATGACCCTTATGGGAAATGTATAGTATGTTCTGTTTTGGATCCACCCAAACCATTTTGATGTGCGTATGTGTTTATAAGTTGTGAACAAGTTGATGATTGCATGATTTATGTTGCGTATGAATTGTTTGATAAAAGAGAATTTTGAGAAATATGAGCTTTATGATTCAATGTGCATTCTACAATGTAAATGAAAATTTTAAATGGTTTTGCTTATTATCGGTTATAAAATTGTTACCACGAGCTTGAAGCTCACCCCCCATTTCTGTCCCATCTTTAGGTAATGAGGAAGAGATCGAGAGATCAAGAGTATAACGACATTACTTCAAAATTTGCATATTTTGGAATTTAAGTTAGTTTTGTAAAATACAAGGCTTAGTCACATTTCAAGGATTATTAGTTCATGTAACTTTTGTATTTGGAGATTTGAGACATTGATGTATTGTGGTTTGAAATGTCACTTCATCTTTGTAAAGAACCCTTATCTTTTGATGTTAATGAATTATGAATCATGTATGGATGATGTCAGTGGAAATATGAATTTGCGTATGGATAAGGTTGAGATGATGAATTTTTATCATGAATTGTTGATACATAAGTGAGATGTAATGGGAGAAAGATAGGAATTGTGAATGATGAGAATTAGTTATAAGAAATGAATTAAATGAAAAATGATTAGAGAATATGATGAGATAATATTGAATTGTCATGTAATGATGATGCATTAGAGAGAGTGATTTTGGGACAACGTTAATTGAAAATAAGATAAGAGTGATGTAGAAACTATTGGAAATTTTAGGTTTAGGGGTTGAGATTCTAGGGGTTTCCCCGCGACAATACCACAAAGATCGCCGCGGCGAACTTTTCCCGAAGGATCTCAGCAGAAGTTCCCGTCCGTTTGCTATGGCAAATCATTCTTTCAAGGTCGCCACGATGAAGTCAGTCTTTCAAGGTTGCTGTGGTGAAGTTACATTTGTCGCCGTGATAAACTTTTCCCGAAGAGGTTAGTGGAGTTTCTCTCGGAAAATTTTGGCAGGTCTAATATGATTGAGGACATAATTATAAGAATGGATTGTCGTTTATCAATTGATTTCAAAAAAAGTCGAAATGATATGAGACTTTAAGCTTTAGGATTACATTGGAACACGCCCACGTTTTATGATTTAAGGGTTGGACTCTGGAAACGGGGCCCAACATGTATGGTATCAAAGCAAGCATTGGACTCTGGAAGCAAGAGGGCTCCAACAAATTTAGAGATTTTTCCTTAGAAGAAAGAAGCCAAAAGTGAGACACCTCTTATGCAATTTTCGGCTATACCATCCAAGATAGGAGAGAAAGAGTCAAAACATTGCAAGAACACCTTCTCACACCTTCTCAAATTCGGTTAACCTTAAAGGAAAGAAGAGATTTGCATCAAATGCATCACTTGCTTCTTTAATCAATCATAAAGAAGAGAATAAATGATACTTTTCTCGTTTGTCTTTCAGATGGCTATATGAAAAGGCTATTAACCTAAATGAGACATATCAATTTCGGTTTTATGATGAAAGAAGGAAGATGGTCTAACAAATGTTCCTCTTTCTTCTTTAATCTAATGAAAGCTAAAAGGTTACATGCTATAATTAAAATATAACCATTAAACCATTTAATGATAACATCATTACTCTATTTAATGATGATAAAGCATGTTAAAACCATCTTTAATATAGCAAATCAACTGCACATTTAGCCCAACAAAATCGAAATTCCTCCTACATTTATCTTTAATAACTTTGTTTTAATTTAATTAACATAGTTAATCAAATTAAACCAAAGTCTAGCCTATTTCCAAATGTTCATTTGGGCTTCTGATTAAGAATTAATTAGTCTAAGCCCAACATTTGATCATAGGCTTTAAAGCCTTTACTTGTATTTCTTCCTTTGCTTGATAACTTTCCTGAAATCCAAATAGGGAATCTAACTGGACTTAGATAATTCAAGCTCCAATAAGCCCGGAATTAATTTAATCTCAATAGAGTTAATTCTAGCTTATTAACTAGATGTCATTCCACTAAAGACAATTAGTTGAACTCTTCAATTAATAAATATTATGAGAACACATGTTTCAAATAAGATGACCAATTGCAAACTCTAATATGAACCATCTTACAGCCATCTGTATAACAAAGGGTAAAATTACCGTTTTGCCCTTATGTTAATTTTTGCTTCTAGATCTCCCGTTTTACTCTATATGGTGATTGGCACACAAGATCTCATCTTGATGTTAAGACTTAATGGGAAGCTAGTCCATCAAACTACTGGCGCCAATTTAATCACCAATCTCCATACAACATCTAGAAGTGATGACATCACTATAAACTTTTTATTTTAGTGAATATTCCCTGATACATGTTTCAATGAATAATTCCAACATGCGGACACTAGATTGATACTCTTTAAAAATCCATTATGATCATATGAAGAATTATAATGAAACACATATGAGTTCACTACTTATCAAGACTGTGGTCCATAATAAACGAATGCTTAAGTTGTATGTTTTAAGATTAAAGTAACGACCCACTTTATTCTTTAAAACATACTTGATTCCAGATTCGTTTAATAGTGCCATTATCAATAGTCAACTACTATCATGATATGAAACTTATCATTCCCTTGAAGTAAACTCTTTCACTTGCACGAAGATAAATGACAACACTATTATCTAAACCATAATCAAGTGACCAACTTGATTATTCAACTATGAATCCATTATTTTAGATTGTTATAATATACATGTTTCCCATACGTCTCTATATATATGTATATTACTTACAAAAGAATCTTGGTACCTTATGACTAGACATATAATCCTCACAAAAACTAAACTCTTTTTTTTATTAATAATAAATATTTTCATTTCAAAAGGAAATGGAAGAAAATCAAGTTATAAGTAAATTCACTTGCTTTCTAGGGCACTATATTTACATAACTTCAACAATCTCCCTCTTGTCCTAAAGTAATTTTGACATATCCCTCATTCCCATCCCTACTAGATGACCCTTAAAACTCTTTTGTGACAGTGTCTTCGTAAATGAATTAGCAAGGTTTTGCTCTGTAGGAATCTTTACCACATTCACCTCGCCACATTGTATTATCTCCCTTATGAGATGACACTTTCTCTCAATGTGCTTGGCAGCTTTATAGTTTCGAGGTTCTTTTGAATTAGCCGCTGCCCCACTATTATCACAATAAACTATAATGGCTTTTTCTGCCTCAGGAACCACCTCTAAATCATTTAGGAACTTGCGAAGCCAGACTGCTTCTTTTCCTGCTTCACAAGCAGCAATATACTCAGCCTCCATAGTTGAATCAGCAACACAAGATTGCTGAAACTCCTCCAAACTACGGCTCTACCACCTAAAACAAATATAGAAATAGAAGTTGGTTTCCTTGAATCAACATCTGATTGAAAATCAAAATCTGTATATCCTGTCAGAATAAGGTCACTTTTAAAGTAAACAAGTATTAAGTTCTTCGTCTTACGAAGATACTTTAGTATGCACTTCACTGCAGTCCAACTCTCCATTCCTGAATTGGTCTGAAATCTACTCACTAGTCCTACTACGTAACAAATATATGGTCTAGTGCAAAGCATAACATACATTAAACTTCCAACTACCGAAGCATATCGAATGTTATGCATGCGATCGACCTCCTCTTAGTTCTTAGGTGCTTACTCCTTGGAAAGTTTGATTCCATGTCAAGTAGGTGTGAAACCTATCTTGGAATCTTGCATAGCAAACTTATTGAGCATGTTCTCAATTTAGGTTATTTAAGACAAGGCTATCAGTTTCTTCTTATGATCCCTTATAAGTTTGATCCCTAGAACATAGCTGGCCTCTCCTAAATCCTTTATTGAAAACTGTTCGTTCAGCCATCCCTTAACTATAGATAACATTCGTACATCATTCCCAATGAGCAGAATGTCATTAACAAACAGGTTTAGAAAAGTAACCTTTCCTTCTTGTATTCTTTTATAAAAACAAGGCTCTTCTTGGTTTTGTATGAATCCATAAGTTTTGATAGACTTATCAAACCTAATGTTCCAAGACTTGGAAGCTTACTTAAGCCCATAAATGGACCTCTGCAATTTACATACCTTATGCTTATTACCTGGCTCAATGAATCCTTCTGATTAGGCCGTATAAATGATCTCCTCAAGATCCTTATTAAGAAATGTGGTATTGACATCCATTTTCCATATTTCATCATCAAAATAGGTTATTATTGCCAAAAGAATTCTAATGGACTTAAGCATGGAAACCGGAGAAAATGTCTCTTCATAGTTTATACCCTCCTTTTGAGTATAGCCTTTAGCTACCAATCTAGTTTAAAGGTCTCTACCTTTCCATCTAATCCTCTTTTCCTTTTGTAGATCCATTTACACCTTATGGATTTTACATCTAGTGGTAGATCTATAAGGATCCAGACTTCATCGGTGTACATGGAATCTATTTCCAGTTTCATCACCTTGAGCCATTTTTCTGCATCAACCTCATTAATATCCTGTGTATAAGTAATGGGATCTATTTCTTCCTTGTCTAAGATGGATATAATGCTTTTTCCTAGACCTAGATACCTGTCTGGTTGTCTCACAACCCTCCCACTATGTCTAGGCATTACTTGATGTTCAGGTTGCTCTTCTGATTCAACTCTTGAATCCATTTCGACATCTTATTATGCTATATCTAAATCAAGTCTTATTTTAGATGAAATAGCTAACTCTTTGAGTACTACTTCACTTCTTCCTTTGTGATTCTCACAAAATCTTCCTCTAGGAAGGTTGCATTTGTTGACACAAATACATTTCTATCCTGAGGACTGTAAAAATAGTACTCTCGAGTACCCATAAGATATCCTACAAACAAACATAATTCTAACCTTGGTTCCATTTTTGTAGATTCAGGCCTTAGAACATGGGCTGGGAAGCCCCAAGTCCTTAAGTTCCTCAATGAAGGCACTCAGCCAGTCCATAACTCCCTATGTGTTTTAGGCACCAATTTGGATGGAGCAAAGTTAGAAGATAGGTTGCCATTTGTATGGCATATCCCCATAATGATTCTGAAAGGCTAGCGTAGGACATCATTAATCTTAACATTTTCAATAGTGTCCTATTTTTCCTCTCAGCTACACCATTCTGTTGAGGTGTTCGAGGATCTAAAAAGTTGGAAACTATTCCATTGTCAATTAAATATTACTAGACCTGTAACACCCCTTTACCATGTTAAGGCAAGAAAAGTGATTATGAGAATTTACTGAGAAACTAGAAAATGTATATCATGCTTAAGCTAATCATGACATGCACATTTTTGCACGTTAAAATGATTGTACAAGCAGTCATTAAAATTTTTTAGGTATAATTGAGTTATCAATGCGATTAAAATGTGATTTGATAATTTTGGTATATATTTTAGGTATTTTGGAAATTTGAAGTACTTTTAGAATAAGCAAAATGTTGACATTGGACCAATTATATCCTGACATATGGTAGATTATAGATATGACAAATGGCTCACATGCATAATGACATGTGGTAGTCTTATTTGGAAGGCATGTGTATTTCCTGCAAAGAATACACGTAGCTAAGTGTTTAGTAAAGAAAGGTTACTAAACATCGTTTGTTCTTCACTGGAATAACCAAAACAGTCTTCTGGTTATTCATCACCAAATAGAAAATTGTTATTCCTATAGGGTGTCATTGATTCACTCTTACTACCGGGAATAGCTGAATTGAGTAAGTAACTCTGATGATGTTTTATGGTGTAAATATATGCATGCGTGCATGGGTTTGAGAAGTGTAGTTTCGGTGATGAATGAATTATTTTTGCATATTTGAGAAAAAATATGTCATAAGATAGTGTTGAAGTGAGTTTCGAGCTAGAAGAATCATTGAAACTGTGTTTAGGAAGAGTGCAGAAATTTAGGAAAAACAATGAACATATACTTTGTTTTTCAATGTACATGCGTGAATATATGGTTTCTTTTACTATTCATGCATGAATTTGTGGAAATGAATTTAAGTGAGTTTAATGAAATAAAATGAAGCGTTAGTGGTATAGATTTGATAAATTACTAAGTTATTGATGAAATAAAAGTGTGGAAAAATGGAAAATTGCATCAGATGAAAGTAGAAAGAGAAACAAAATGCAGAAAATGAAATTTGTATCTATGAGAAATCAGATTTTTTATATTTACTTGTGAACCTTGGATTTTTATTTGTTTTGTCTTCTTGAGCTGAAATGAAGCTGGAAGAATTGGTTTAAGTGTTTTATATGTTAATTGAAGAAGACTGAAATGAGAATAAAGATCTAAAAAACATGTTGTAGAGAGAGAAAGTATATGTGAAGTTTCGAATTTGTGATTTTTGAAGTTTAAACCTGAATGTAATTTTTTTAGAGTTTGTATTGGAGTTAGAAATGCAGTATAGATGATTTAGAAGAGTGAAAATCTAGAAATGAAACAAAAATGGAAGGAGAAGAAGAAGAGAAATAACTCACAGTCGCGACTTCGCAGGTCCAGGTGGAGAATCGCGATTGTGCAGACACACGATCGTGACTTTCAACTTTTGTTTATTTCTGAACATCCTTTGGTATTTTTGTTATAAATTCTTCACTCAATATCAAAATGATTTGATTCTTGAACCATTAGATTCAAAAAACATTTCTCTTCATCTCCATAAAAATTATACCAATCTAAAATGGATTAGATGTTGAATTTAAGATGAACATGTTGAGGAATACTGGAATTTAATAACTAAAATGATTTCACTAAACATACTTCGGTATTTTGATTATATCTTGATCAGTAGGTATCCAAATTGAATGATTCTTAATTTAAATTGAATTAGAGATATATGGATACAAATTTTTTGAAGAGATCAAATTTTAATTCTACCTCTAAGAATTTCAGAATCTGACTCAAAGCTAAATATAGAGTACAATTTTAGTTTAAGAACTGTCCGAAATAATTGGAGTATAACTTTTAGATTGACAAACCAAATTGATGATTTTGGTGTCATTAGAAACTTAAGACATTTGAGAATAACTTTCTAGAAGGAAGTGTTGCCTAATTTTGTCACTTACCTTATCAGAATGATCATGACAACCTGACCCGAAAGTATGTTGTTAGAAAAATCTTAATTGATCAATTGGACCCATCTGTTAAGTGAACTTCCAAATACAAACATAGCAAAGGAGTTTATTGG
>JAOQMP010031946.1:0-11876 GCA_027563575.1 Erythroxylum pedicellare | reverse complement strand
TGATTTATTCACCATAAAGGATATGGGATACGTAAGGTATTTTGTTGGTATTGAAATAGCTAGATCAGAATGTGGTATGATATTATCCCAACAGAAGTACATACGTGATATATTGGCTGATTTGAATTTGGGAGATTTGAAAAGTGCTGATGTTCCCATGATTCCTGGAATGAAATTGAATCCTAATGATGGTGCTTTATTAGTCGATGTTGAGAAGTATAGGAGAATAGTCGGGCAGCTGTTATATCTGAATTTTACACGACCTGATATCACATACGCAACGCAGCAACTAAGCCAGTACACCACTACTCCTAGAGAACCACATTGGAAAGCACTAACTCATGTGTTAAGGTATCTAGCAGGAAGTGTTTCAAAGGCACTATTCTACTCGGCAAACTCTAAAAATAAATTGTTAGCTTACTCTGATACAGATTGAGCAGGCTGCCTAGTCACCCGAAAATCAATCAAAGGCTTCTGTATATTTCTGGGTTCATCCTTAATTTCTTGGAAGAAAAAAAGGTAGCAAACAGTCAGCAGATCCTCTGCTGAAGCCGAATACAGAAGTATGGCTACTACTCTCTGCGAAATAAAGTGGCTCAATTACATCTTAAGAGATTTGCAAGCGAAGGTTCCATTACCAATCCCATTAAGATGTGATAACATGGCAGCAATCCATATCTCCAACAATCCCGTGTTCCATAAGCGTACCAAGCATTTAGATATCGATTGCCACTTGGTACGTAATGCAATCCACGATGGTTTTCTCCAAACCAATCACTTGTCTTCGAAGTTCCAATTAGCCGATGTATTCACAAAGGCATTACTAGCACCAACACTTCATACAGCATTAGACAAGTTGGGTTTACATAAACTCCAACATGAGGAGGGGCTGTTGGACTCACCAGAAAAATCAACACCAGCAAACGACAATACAAAGGAGCTATAGCGAGACACCTCATCAATTCTGTTTTGTCCTTTTTACTGTTTATTATTCTTCATTTTTCTTTAGATAGTACAGGTTGTTAGAGCTGTTACTGCAGAATAACAGAAAAGAGAGAGAGAGAGAGTGGAATCAAGTATGCATATATCTTACAAATCATGAATAAAGAGTTCATTCCTTTCTCACCAACTTCGGTCCTTATTTTTGTCTTCTACAGAGACCTTGCGGTTTCATCAGCTAAGATGCCAAATGCATCACCCTTGGAAAGGCAAGATAGTTAAAAGAGTTATGAATCAATCAATTTTATTTGAGTATCGAACTCGGGCTTAAAAGATTACTCTTTAAGTTATTTTAACTTTAAAATTTTGGTCTTCTCATCAGCATAACCTTTCCAATACAATTTTTTTTAATTACAAGGGAGAGCTAAAACACCTAGACTAAAACACGCATCGCACGACGGTATTCGACTCCTTGATGGTCCTTTTAGAAAAGGTCCTGGATGACTGGAGGGGGCTCTTGGAGACGATGGATGCCTGGAAGACTCTGGCTGGCAAGGGCTACCAATTGGTCCATGCACTGGTTGCCTTCTCGATGCACATGGGCAAGGCTCACCTCTCACTTATGGTGGAGCAAATCCCGGGTACCTATCAATAAAACATGATGGAGGTCAGACGTAAAAACAGAAGAGGAAAGCATGTGAATGACCTCCAGGGTGTTCACTTCTAGGATGACTCTACGAAACCCTAAAGTCCAAACGAGTTCGAGGCTAGAGTGGACTTCCCAGAGCTCAGCATCAGTAGGCGAGCTGCGACCGATGTGTTAGGAAAAGCCGCCACACCATTGCCCTTGACTGTCCCGAAGGAGGCCACCAACGGTACCGATGTCGGAACATAGGTTAAAAACACCATTTGTGTTGAGCTTGACCTAGTCGTCCGAGGGCTTGGTCCAGCCCACCCTACTGCCCACCAAAAGGCCCTGATGTGGAAACACACGGCTTTCCACGTCCCGTGCTTTGACGATCCACTCAACATACACCAAAACCGCTCGCGCGACATCATCAGTCTAGGCGAACCGGTCCTAAAAAATGCTTTGGTTTCACCACCTCTAAAGCATCCAGCAAGCTACTCCAAAAATAAGGGACCATTGCCCAGTTGTCCCTGAAATCTATTTGAGAAGGTTGGTCATTACCCAAGTTGCCGCGGACCATTTCCAATGTAACTCCAACTTCCGAACGTTCTTCTCAAACTTGGTCTCGGCTTTCAGAGCGACTTTGGTGTTAGCCACATTTTGAAGATTATGAATTCTAAGCTCTCCTCCAAGATGTTAAACGCTTCCCAATTGTTTAACTCCACAACTTATGCATATTTTTATATTTCTTTAACTTTTGATAGGGATGATCTGGTGTTCCTGCATTATTGCATTTACATTTGAGTATAAGATTATGCATTACATTTAACTTATGGAAGTTAAAATACAGTTCACTATGAAAGGCCTGAGAAATAATTGTTTACCTGGTTCATAATGTTAAACAAGATTAGTCCATTTCTTTAAATGACTTTAACTGTCTTTTGTACTATTATGGGTGCAAATAGGTGTTTTGAAATCACAAGTTTGTAATTGTGAATCTAATTTTGTAGCAAAATCTTTTATTTTGTATCATTGGTTGACTATGATAGACATTTGGAGGATAGACGGAGTGGTCTACTCTGTAGGCAAGCATGTTCAAATCTTGGCTACCAATAAGTTTCTCGTCTTGTTCGTATTGTATTTCTTTCTTTTGTTGAAAAATTAAATGCATGCAAACCCTTAACTCTCCAACATCAAAGTGAGACAAAAATGGCGACATAATAAGTAAGCAAAGCAAAATCACTTAGACGATGTAACGAGTAAACAGTAAGAAAGCTTAGATGCAATGCGTCAAGACCACAAACACAAAAACTTGAACGACAGATCAAGAGCAAACAAAGCTTCTGGACCAGAAGGAAGCATGGAACGACAACTGAGCAGTAAGTGATTGTGATTCGCTAGCATTAACTGATTGGCAAACAATAATTGCAGAGAGATGTGAGGAGATGCTTCTCTATCTTAAGGTTATCAGTTTCTATCCTATTCTGTCTAATTTTCTGTTAGGAAATTAAACTATTTCCACACAACTAGAATGCCAGTAGAACAAACACACCACACCAAATTTGATAACGCAGTTCGGCCAAATTGTGCCTACATCTCCAGAGTTATTACACACCTTTTTATTAGGGAGAAAAACAATACTTACAAGTGTTTACACTCAACACTCAAACTCACTAGTGTTTACACACACTCTCAAAACCTTACCCCAATACACCCCAAAAATTACTCATAAAATTTTACTACTCTTACTAAGAGTTAATATTTTGTTTTGATTTTTGGATAATTTAAATGGAAGGGGGAGGGGGTTTATTTATAGTAGTTAAGCCTCCCCCCTCCCTCACTCACTTCCAATATGGGACTAAGTCCCTTACCTAACATGTTGAATATCTTTTCTGGAAACAAGAATTCTCACTTTTGAACCATCATGTATACTGATACAGTTGTTTCCACCAACTTTCTTCCTATTTTTCAATTGTCATATTCATGTTGTACAACTTGAACTAAAAGTAATGACAAGGGCATTATGCATTTGACAGTCGTTTGAAGGACTTGTATGTGATTCCTCGCAGGTTCTTGGATGGAATCTAATGAAAATGAACAATGAAACCGATATAAGTCCTCCTCCAACCCATGTTTCAAGTTCTGGGTTCAACAGTTCAATCCTTTAGGACCCTGAAAGATGGGGTCGTCCTTCTTCAATTCAACAAACCTCACAGGTACACCCTTCTTACATAAACCAAGCTTTTGATGTGTACTATAATTTTTATGTTAGTTTAAATAGATATTCCTACACAATACACAGAATTACCTCCAAAGCTAATTAGACCATCATTGGTGCAACTCGTAGATATGGTTTGGGTTAATCATTGGGTTTTAGTTCGTTGTTAAGTCAACTTTTATGTGTATTAGACATTAGTTAATGCCTTGACATGATACGTTTCTTCAATCTGCAACATAAGATTTAGCTGACAACTAATGAAAAGAGAGAACGGTGTTTGTTAAGTTCTTGGAAGGACACATTTTTTCTTTTGGTTTCTTGTACGTTCCTAATCATGCAAGAGTTTTTTCTTTCTTTCACAGAATTCCATCAAATTTGTTAAAGAAGTAGCTCTTGAAGATGAGACTAAGCTAAAAGGAATCCCACCAGAGGACTGCTCTAAAATCTTGCTTTGGGGTCTTGAATTTCCTATTGAGAAAACCTCAACATATGATCTTTAGATCACCTCAATTGCAGATACTCTGAAATGAATAAGGAAACTATAGGTTAGAGAAATTACGAGCATCATACCAATTCTTTTTGTCTTCATATGATATTTTTTTTCTTGAGTTTTGAGTTTTGCTGTTGATAACTTTGGAAATTATGCTTGTAGACAGAAGTACATAATGTGTAATTGTGTATCACTTAAAAGGAAGAGCATAAATCATCAACCTAACCAGACCATTCTTATTTTGCATTTGATGATCGTAATCAAGCAATCAAAGGTTCTTTTTATTTTGTGTAGAAACTTAAACATTATGGTCTTATTTTTTTGAACTTTTATTCTTTAACTTAATTAAACGTAGGAATAAGAGAAAAGAGATATTATTAAAATATCTATATTATTTTATAAATATATTAAAAAATTCTTTCAAATATATTTAAGAAATAGTAAAATTTCATAAAAATTATTAACAACTAAAATGTCAAATATTTAGAATTTAAATAGTTGTTAGAGATAATAGTAGTTGAAGTATTTCAAATCAAATGTAAACCTAATATATATTTTGCTTTTCATATTGTTTAATATAATTTAAATATTATTTATATGCATAAATAATTTTTATTACAAAATAAAGTATAGTTAAAATTAATCAAAGTGCTTTTTATTTTTATGTTGCCAAACAGTCTACTGTATAAAGCTCTTTCAAAAAAGTTGTTTTTTTAATTGATAGCCAAACAGTCAACTGATTTTTCAGAAAAGCTCTTCTCAGAAAAGCTCTACTGACAAAAGCTCTACTAACAAAAGCTCTATTGAAATAAGCTTATCCAAACAGGTTCTTAGATTTATGGGAAAAGAGTTTGAATTATTGCCTTCTGTGTGTTAGACATCTTGCGTGAGGAGTGTTTAGAGATTGGTGAGAAGAAAATTTGTCTCCTATGAATGAGGAAGTCTGGACAACTATAGTGTTGTCAGAATACTACTTAGGATACTAGAAGCTAAACTTTACCTTCGTGTATTCTTTTTGGAGTTCATAGTTAAAACTTTGAAACTGGGTAAGGCCTCGCTAACATAGGATATCTTTTGATATCTGAACAACGATACCATATTTTGAGTCTTTTAATTTTTTGCACTTTATTTTTGTGTGTTTTATACGTCACTTTATCGGGCTTACAATCTCATTTGGTATCAGAGCAAAATCCATACCTATGGATTAAGATCAAACTGATCAAGAATGGAGAAAGGACGATCAACTGTGAGGCCACTTAAGCTCACGGACTCAAATTACTGAATATGGAAGAACATGATGAAGATGCACATCAAATCTATAGATAAGTGTGCTTGGAGGAACATCATTGTATGACGGACTCCACCAACAAAGGTGATCGAAGATGATATCGTCGTAAAAGCAGAAGCAAACTGGACTCAAAATTAGATAACCGATTCTAATTTCAACTCTATAGCCTTAAATGCTTTATTTAATGGTGTTGATAAACAGTTCATGACTCTCATTGCTACCTGTGATACAGCCTTTGATGCTTGGAATGTTCTTAGGGATACATGTAATGGAACATAATCTGTCCACTTGACTAGACTCCAAATTCTAACTTCTGAGTTTGAGAGCATGAAGATGGGGGCAAAGGAGCTCGATCATTCAAGAATATGATAATAGAATCAGAAAGATCTCCAATGAAGTGCATATGTTAGGAGAACCGATTCCAAAAGCAGAACTCGTTAGAAAGGTCTTAAGATCTCTGCCTAGGTACTTCAGGCAGAAGGTGAATGCGATTCAAGAAACACAGAACCTCAGCATATACCGGTATTTTGAACTCATAGGGAACCTTGCATCTCATCAACAGGAGTTATGGCTTGAGGAGGGTATTGATCCATCAAAATCGAAGAATATTGCATTTGTAGCTAATACATCCAATCAGGATGACACTGTTATTGAGAATACTCCAAAGTTGGAAGAAACACTTGTCATGCTTGTGAAAAATCTTAATCGGTTCAACAAAAAGTTTGAACGAAGCAACAATTCTTCTGATAAGAGACCAATGTTAGGAGAAAAACTACTACCTCAAGGTAGATCGAGCAGTGACCATAGCTCTGGAAGAAGGGGAATTAAATGTTATGAATGTGAAGGATATGGTCACATAGCTGCTAATTGTGCCAATAATAAAGACAAAAAATGTTTAGAATATGAAGGCACTAGATATACTAAGGAAGAATGCACTAATACGAAAAAAAGATTGAAAGTAATGAAGGCAACAAAATCATCCACTTGGAGTTCAGATGATGGAGATGATGATTCCAATGATAGTGACAAAGATATCATCAGCAACATTGCCAAATACATTGCTTTTACCTCAATCACTACTGCATTTGTGACTAACACATTTGAGCCCGAGAGATCACTTCTACAATCAGATATCAGTAAATCTGGTGAAGAGGTAAAATTTGATATTGAAAAAGTACTTGAACTTAACCATCTTTTGGTTGATACAGTGAGAAAATTAGAAGAAGAAAAGATCCAACTAGTGGTAGAATTGAAGCAAGTCAAAGGTGAACTCTGTGACAAAACTAAGAAGTTAATTGAAACACAAGAAAAGTTGATTAAAGTTGAGGAAATATGGAAGAAATTTGTAATAGGCAAAAACTCGCTTAACAACATTCTTAACTCTAGAAGAACTCACAACCAACGAGAAGGTCTTGGATATACTAAAAAGGGAAGTAATCGAATTGAGAGAAGAAGAAGATGGAAGCAATCTGTGGTCTGCCACCACTGTCTGTCAAAGGACACATCAGACCTCACTATTTTGACAGAATGTTCAATTTGTTTAAGCCACAGAGTAGGACTCCAAGAAAGAAAGTGAATCTAGCAAACCAACCGAAGATGCAATGGGTGGAGAAAGTTAAAAGTGAAAAGCACGTGGCCATGATGGTTCAAATTGTGATCTCTACAGTCATTGCATACAAAGTCACTAACGAGGAGGAAGCTTAGTACTTTAATAGCGGATGTTCATAACACATGATCGGACAGAAGCATCTACTAAAGAATATCACCCATGATGTTGTCAGAATAGTCAAATACGCCAATGGAGGAGAAGGTAAAGTTGTGGGAAGAGGAACTCTACTCATTGAGAAAAAATGGGTTGAAAAACATGCTAGTTGTGGAAGACTTGGATAACAACCTCATTAGCATCTGCCAACTGTGTGATGATGACCATAATGTTTGGTTCAATAAAAAGTTCTGTAGAGTACTTGATACGAATGGAAAGGTGATCTTTTGAGGTATAAGAACGGGCAATAATTGCTACAAACTAGTCACTGACTCAACCTGCAACTCAGTTACAATGAACACAACCAAAATTTGGCATAAAAAATTAGGACATGTTAACTTTAGAAATATCAAAGATCTAGCCAGATTTGAAGCTGTTCGAGGGCTGCCTAAACTTGAAGATCAGATTAATGAAGAATGCACCGATTGCACCTAAGGGAAACAAACTAAAGAGACACATAAGAAGCTACATGCCATCACAACCTCTAGGAACTTAGAACTTCTGCACATGGACTTAATAGGCCCCATGCAATGTGCCAGTGTTAGAGGTAAGTATTACACCTTTGTCTGCGTTGATGATTTTTCCAGATTTACCTGGGTTGGGTTTCTCAGGGAAAAATCAGAAACTTTTGGAGTGTTTAAAAACTGTGCAAATGGTTGATGAACAAAAAGCAGATGACAATCCAATGAATCAAGAGTGATCGCGGGAAAGAATTTGAAAATTTGTCCTATGAAGAGTTCTGCAATGAGATTGGAGTATTTCACGAATTTTCAGCTCCTAAAACACCTTAACAAAATGGTGTTATTGAAAGAAAGAACAGAACCTTACAGGACATGGCTCGGGGGATGATGTTATCAAAAAAACTTCTTAAGAATTTGTGGGCTGAGGCTATATCTACTACATACTACATTTTAAAAAGAGTTCATCTAAGACCTAAAACAAAGACGACTCTATATGAAATCTGGAAAGGTAAATCCTCCTCTGTCAAATATTTTCAGATTTTTGGTAACAAGTGCTTCATTTTGAAAGATAGGCAGCACAAAGGGAAGTTCGACTCCAGAAGTGATGAAGGAATCTTTCTTGGCTATGCAACAAATAGTAGAGCTTATCGGGTGTTAAACAGAAGAACCAACACGATCATGGAGTCATATAATGTGAAGTTTCTGGAAATGCTAGACGAACCAAACGCAGATGATGAATTAATGGTTGATGTCTTTAGAACGGATAGACCAGATATTGAGGAATTAAAGGAAGGTCCGAAGATATCATAAGAAGATCCAAAAGCTAATATCTTCTAACCTTATACTCATGTTACAAAAAATCATTCCATCTTGGACATCATTGGAGACTTAAATGAAAGAACAACTAGAGGGGTGTCTAAACCTGACTATAAGTTGATGGTAAGTATAACTACCTTTAATATCATTCATTATACTTGTTTTCTCTCTAAGATAGAACTGAAGAAAGTTGAAGAAACATTGTTAGATGAATACTGGGTTGGAGCCATGCAAGATGAACTATTCCAATACAAAATTTTGGATGTATGGAAGTTAGTTCCTAGACTTACTGAAGAGAATGTTGTTGGAACTAAGTGGATTTTCAAGAACAAAAGTGATGAAAATGGAACAGTGGTCAGGAACAAGGCAAGGTTGGTGGCCCAGGGATACTCTCAAGTAGAGGGAATTGATTTTGGATAAACGTTTGCACCAGTTGCAAGGCTTGAATTCATGAGATTATTCTTGGCAGTAGCAACCTTCCTAGATATAAAGCTCTATCAAATAGATGTCAAGAGTGCGTTTGTAGCACCCCACTTTTGCAAAACACATACTTGACATCCTGAGTGATGTCCGAGTATTTATCCCGTGAGAGCAGCATGCTAGAACAGTCAAACTCATTACAATTTTTTTATCGTAATAATATATTTTCATAAACATCGCAATCACAAGTGTTACCACACTCATTATACATATCATCAAAATTCCAGTAATCACTTGGGCCCCTTTTTATTACAAACATCAGCCACCACAATCGTCATTACACTTCAAAATCATTTACAATCATTTCCAAAATTCACCAGTTATAACACACAGAAATATTTGAATACATATTGTACAAAAATTGCGGAATATATAAATGTAGACACAAATTGATCTCGACCTCTATCTTTTACTTAAATGCAGACGTTTTACTCTCGTTTGCCTAACGGGGTAGCTCTTTTACGCCTAAAAAATATTGCAAGATTTTGGGTCAGTTTTTGCAGACTCAATGAGTGACCATCCTCAATAGCGCACTTAATCACATAACACATACAATTCACATATTCACATAATTCACATCGTTCATTAATACTTATATTGAATCACATACACATGATTAGTTATTTCACATTTTTCATTTAACACATACCACACTCCGAAATCATTCAAACCATTATAATTATTCATATCTTATGCATATGCAATACTTATGAGCCTCACTTTTCGTTTTATTTCTTTATTGTAACCGAGTGCCTATAATTGTCCCGTATCCATCGTAAATACCAGGCTCATTAATAAATATCATGTATTCATTGAGGATATCGGGCTCATTTTACATAGTGAGCCTTTAACTCTTATACACTTTATGAGCTCTAGGCTCTTTTTCACATTCTGAGCTTTAGCTCTTTTTTGGTGGCTACTCCGGTCACAACTACCTTTATGTTTCATGCATTCATATAATGAAATGCATCATATATATTTAGTCAATTTAAAGTGCTCAATATCGCACAATCATATTCACTATCACATTTTCATCCACATTGTTATCAGACCTTAGTCCAACATTCAACATTTAAGTTGAGAAAACACTTATTCCGTCTAATTCACATTTAATGAGCAATTTAATATCTCATTTATACATCACACTCATCGGACCTTCATTGTCTGGAATCAACACAATCAAATCACATTCATATGATCATTCAGTAGTCAATCAATGTAAAAATTCAAAACAGAACAAACAATGAAATGAAATCATCTAGGTCAACTGACAATACGCTCCAGATTAACATTAGCTTCCATGATCCAAAAAACGTCTGGATGGGGACATTCTATCCTGTATCATCATTATGCAAAACACATATTGCACACACATTATTAAGTGCACAATCATATAAACATTCAGTTTTACACATATATATATGTGTAATGTATAATGCATGCTCAATGACAATCCTAGGTCTATTTTCTAAATTCACATATTATGCTCATTTTCATTTCATGATTCATATTTTTCTAATTGAACTTAGATTTACAATTCATTTGCACATGATCATTCTAATTTCCCCATTCAATCTTTACCCTTTGTATACGTCTAGCTTATTCATAAGCTTACACCTCAAGAACACTTGGTTATTCTATATCATAACTCAATTTCTGGTCATCTCCTTTCTAACCTCATATGATCTCACAATATCCAATTCTCATTCACAATTAATCACTTAATACATATTACTTAACTTCTTTGACTTATAGCTACAATCATATGAACATCTTTATTCCCATTATACTCATGCCTTAGGTCCTTTGATATTATCCCTTAATTCACTAAGTTATAACCTTCATTTTTACTTCAAACATATCATACATTAGTCACATAAACCAAGGATCATTCTAGATTCAATTTAAGATCCATTTAAGTCTCAATTAGGATCACTTGACCAGCGAATGTCCATTAGGCAGACATCCATGTCCGTTAAACGGACCTTTACGGGTAACTTATAGAAACTTGAAAATTTGACTCTCTAAAAATCAAAATCTCTTCTTAAGGACTTCATAGAAGTTGTAGATCTTGAAGTACTATTTCAAAGCACACTAAATGATCTCAATCCGAGTTCTACAGAAAAAGTTATGCCTCTCACACCAAAGTATGTCCAATTGCATTCTATGTTTTCCAGATTTCTAACTCTTTGCTTACATCATTCAATTCCTCATGTTTAGTCTATCATTTCTAGTTCAATACTCATCATTTTCACATCATTCTTAACTCCATTTCAAATCTATATCATTTATAAACAATTTATAGTTCATGATTGATCATTAACACTAAAAATAGAGCACATACATATTTACACATTCATCATTAACTTTTGCACCTAGTACTCACTTCTAGTTAAAATTTGAAACTATTGAAGATAGAATTTAGATATTGCGCCTTCATGAAAAATGTAGCCTTATGTCTCTAATTTAATCCAAATAAAAAATCATTCTGTTTGGATATCTACAGATCAATTCATGGCTAAAATCAACTTTCAAGGTAGAATAGGTTGGGTCTTCCTCACCAAAGTGAAGAGAAGTAATTATTTAGAGTGGCTAGATGAAGGGTGTTAGCAAAGTTCAATGTTGATGGTAGGCTTGGAAGAATATCGTGAGTGAGAAGAGGAGAAGAAGAAAAGAATGTAAACGATCTAGAAGGGGGGTTGAATAGATCTTTAAATCTTTTTATAAAATCAGAAGTTAATACACACAAAACAATTTAAACAAATTTAAATGCTAAGAATAGGGAAGAAAAACA
>JAOQMP010031872.1:0-11878 GCA_027563575.1 Erythroxylum pedicellare | reverse complement strand
ATCTGAATTTTGTAAAGAAATTCAAGAAATTCCTAAAGATTAATATCTTTGAAGTTTTTACACAATTCAACCCCCTTCTTATGTATTTTACATATTATATATGATTTCTATATTAACAAGTGATTTACTTAATATAACTCCTCCACTAAAGTAAATAGGGATTTAAAGACATATGTCATATGCTAAATTTCATCATACACTTATAATAGTGGTTTATTATTGTAGTTAGTCTAGGTTATTTGGCTAGGGTTTCATGTTGTCAATTACTTGAAGAAAAGTAATGAGCTACATGCAAAGGAATTTGATAGGACTATATTTTACATGTTGATAATGATTAAATTAGGTACAATTTTTATGGTATGTTTTATATGTATTGTGTGATTTAGAAAAAAAAATCCTAGATGCTAGTCTACTACTCTACATAGTTTTTTAATAAAGGTGAAAGTATAGTCATTTAGAAGATACACATGTAATAACCCATTCTCTATATTGAGGGTTAGAGCTTTAGTTGTCATTGGGAATTCATGAATTGCATTACATTCACATGCATATCATTAGCATACACACATGAATTATGAATTATGATTTTGTACACATTACAAGGAATGCATATGCACTCAATTGACTCATTCTGGGGGTATGAAAAGATTAAAACGTTTATGATGTAAATTGTGAAATGTTTATGGCTTGAATTTTGGTTTGACTGATTACAAGTAGTGAATTTGGAATTAATTGATATAATTGAAAATTTGAGGAATTAAATGTACATTTGGTCTAGGAAAAATGCCAAGTGGTAAGAAAATTTGATACATGAAAATTAGGATGATTAAGCCTATAATTAAGTGACATTTGGCATTAATCATCGTGTGACAAATAGATTAGTAAGTTGATGACAATTGGTAGCTGTGATTACATGACATATGACTTAGTATTACTAGTGACATATGGAAGCCTATTTACTTGATAAGTGTTGTACATGCCTTTAGACATATGGCAATTTAATTAGGTGACACATGCCATTGTAGAAAGGTGACACCTAACATGTTAGGTGTAAGCTTCAGTAGGAACAACTCTAACTAAGCCCATTATTATTCTTCCTTCCTCTCACACACCACTGAAACTGTAA
Organism: Erythroxylum pedicellare; assembly: GCA_027563575.1. Lineage (NCBI taxonomy): Eukaryota > Viridiplantae > Streptophyta > Magnoliopsida > Malpighiales > Erythroxylaceae > Erythroxylum > Erythroxylum pedicellare. Next base: position 10,752 of record JAOQMP010031872.1, on the reverse strand, counting down.
CGCCGGACTCTTTGAGCACTTTTGTCTTGTTTTGTACTTGGAGATACTACTGTATATTGGTATATACATGGTTATATATAAGATGGTTATATATGATTTCAAAGATGTATTTAAATCCTTTTGGGTATTATGTCAATGATTTATAATGTTATATGAACTTATATGAACTTAGAGTTCATCGGTATGCGAAATCTTGGAGATTTTCGACATATAAGCTTCTAAGTGTGTAAAACCATGACCATTGGATGGATATGAACATGATGGTTGAGTTAAATGTGTTCTAATTCCTTAGAGGTGATTATACATGATTTATAGATTTATTAGACACTTAGAAAGCTTAATTGGAAAGATTAATGTGGCTTATTTGCCAATTGTTAAAAGTCAAAGGATTTAAACATAATTTTTCAATTTTTGGAGGAGCAATATGTAATTTTATAAAGTTAAGGGGCTTATTATTATTGTTAAAAGTATGAGGACCAAAATAAAAATAAAAATTTAGGAGATTCCCAAATTTTGGGCTTAATTGCAAATTTAGGAAAAGTTTGGAGGGTAAAATGGTAATTTCATATAACCTAAGGGCAAAATGGTAAATTCACCATGTTTAGTCAAAGAAGAGTCAAATTATAGACCATTCTTCATGTGTGTGGCCGTGCAACCCATTATTTGGGCATTAAAAACTTTTTTTTAATCAAAAGAAAGGAGAAGAAAGGAGAAGAAAGGAGAAAAGAGGAGGAGAAGAGGAAGTTTGGGCCATCACTTAATTTTCACCAAGTTTTTGATCCTTCAACCCAAACCAAGGTGTTCTAAGCTAATTTTGGGTCAAGGAACTCAAATCTATCATTATATTTGAGAAATTCTCAAATGATTTGAAGATACCACTAAAGGAAATTTTAGGTAAATTTTGTCTCATCTCTCTCTACATTAGGATTTTGAGTTTGGTGTTAAGATATGTTGTTCTCCATGGTTGAATATGCATGAAATGTGATTTAGATGAATGAAATGTGTCATGGAGAGGGTTCTTTAAGCCAAAACCTAAATTGTCCCCTTTTGGTGAAAGTTTGTGAAAATTTGAATATCTTTTGAAATTAATAGTCTAAATGAATTCTATGATGTTAACTGTACATGTATAATGTGAATTGATGATGAAAAATGAAGAAGAAGTATGTTGGATAGGCTTGGACGAAATGATGAAAGAAGGAATGGATGAATGTGATGGGTTGTATAATTATGATGAATATGGTTTAAATGAAGGGAATTGGATTTAATAGAGTGGTGAAATGTGTTGTTGATTGGATGTATGTATTATATAACAAGATAGGAGCATGAATTACCATGATAAAGCCTTGAAAATATGACTTGAAAGTTATGCATATTAGGTGTTTGATAAAATGTCTAAATGAACTTGGCTTAGGATTTAGAAAATTGTAATGATATATATTGGAAAGCAACTTCCATATTTATTTAGAGTGAACTTGAACTGTTGCTCTGATTGATGAATAATGGTCTAATATTCTTGGATGAAAAATGTGCTTAATTATGATTTGAAATAAGTAAGTATTGGATTAAAGGCATTAAATGCCTTAGAAAATGCAAAAGAAAAGCTAATGTGAATAGTAAAGAAGTAACTATGTCAGGAGTTTAATGGTCAAATCCTATAGCTTAAAGAGAGCGATGTTTTATACACTTATGTGATGGTGTAAAAATATGAAATTTATGTTTAAGTAGTAATTTCATTGTATGTCTTTTTATGTATAAAGGCTTGGGACCTATGAATCAAGAAACTTATATCGAGGATTGTTGAAGTTAAGGGAGTGTATACCTTATTTTGAGGTGGTTAGGGAAATCGTATTTCTCAAATAGGATTAGAACATCATAAGACAAGCATAATGACTTGTAAGTGAATTATGAACCTAGGCAACGTATGGTAGAATTGAATTTCAAATGGGTGTTAATATGCTTATGTATTTAAGAAACGACATTGTTTTGAAACTGATTTTGTTATTACATATTTTAGGAAATGATATTGTTTTTAACAAACCTACACTTGAAGTGCAAAGGACAATGTTTTATTTTCTGAAACAACATTTTTTTGACAACTTTGCACTTGGAGTGTAAAAGATGAATTTTATTGCATGAAATAATGTTTTCGAATTTACATATATTTAATCAAGTCATGTATACTGTCTGTATTTTTTTCTCTTTTAGTTTAGAGCCATGGCACGGTTTCATTTTATTGGTTGGACTGATAAATAAAAATATGGTGCCTTACTTGATTTTTATACTTAATAGTTGTATATGATTTTTTGTGAATGGTGAGGTAACGATTGGCCAATTGTGTGCTAGGCGCAAGAAATTAAGTGACCCCCGTATCCTTGACACTAGTATATAAAAGTTTAGTCCCCGTATCGACACCTTTCTACGGAACTTGGGGGTGATTCCACACCTAGGGTCTGGACATCGATGAGGTCATCACTTAAGGTCAAGACGCTCTTATCGACTTTAGTCCAGACTTACCACAGATGAAAGTTAAGCCAACATTGAAAATCGGTGGGTGTGCACATTAGTTTGGTCGACTAGTGGTGACACACATGATTGTTTTGGCTTATTCAGATATTTATTTTCTGACGAGATTTGATTTATACATATGATGTTTTCTACTTATGTGTACTGGAACTAGAACCTATGTTTACCCGATGAGTGATTAATAGGCTAGGCCTATACAGTTCCTATCCAGTATACGTTGAGTCATAGGCTAGGCCTACGTGTTTTTATGTAATGTATGTTCACCTCATAGGTTATTTATACTGTCTTGGTGTGTATCGATTTCTATTTGCAATATATGTTTTTCTTACTCACTGAGTACATAGTGTACTCAGCCTCTCCGCCTTCCAACCATGCAGGTTAATTTAGTAAGTTCGAAGCTCTGAGTGGATTATGTGGTCTTTTGAAATTTTCGGGGTATTACCGCATGTGGGTAGTTTCTATTTTATACTTTAGTTGTATAGTGGCTCATGAACTATTTTACTGTTTTTATTAGATTAGTTATGATGATATGCTTTATGACCTTATAACTTGACTATTTTGTCGTTGTAAAAGACCTTATGCATGAACTTTGATATTGTTGTTGAGGTTGTTTTGAATGGACTTTAAAGTCCTGAAGTTATGGTAAAACTTTTGGTAGGAATATAGAAGTGTGTTTAAAATGGTTTGCATGATCTGGGATTTTTAAAATACAGCCGTTGTGCTGCCCAAATTTAAAAAAAAAGAGCGAGATATTCAGTTATCCTTGCATAGTCAGATTAAGGATACTGTAAGTGTCCTTAGCCCAGGTATGCGGCGGTTGGCACAGGCCAATGTGGTATCAGGTCATGATAATTAAATTAGTATCAGAACCAGTACTCGAACCATTGTGCTAGCTAAGTTGGGCCCTAAAGAGGGTTGGGCCCTAGGCGGGAGTGGGGAGTGTGAGATCCCACATCAACTGGAGAGGAAAGCGTAGTACGTCTTATAAGGGTATGGATACCTTTCCATCTTAGACGCATTTTCCTAAGGGTGGGAAGAGCAAAACTATGAGGGATTTGGCCCTATGGGCAACCCAAAGCAGATAATATCTGTAGTCCGGTGGTCTGGGCTATTACAAATGGTATCGAAGCCGGTTCTTGACCCGATGTGCTAGCGTAGAACGCTAGGCCCTAAAAGGGGTAGATTGTGAGATCCTCAATTGGTTGGATAGGAGAACGAAGTATACCTTATAAGGGTATGGATACCTCTCCCCATTAGACGCATTTTCCCGAATGCAGGAAGAGCAAAACCATAAGGGTCTTAACCTGAGGGGCAACCCAAAGTGGACAATATCTGGGGGTAGGTAGTTTAGGCTGTTACAAATGGTATCAGAGCTAGTACCCGAATTGTTGTGCCAGCTAGGCTGGGCCCTAAAGATGGTTGGGCCCTATGGGAATGGAGAGTGTGAGATCCCACATTAGTTGGAGAGGAGAATGAAGTATGCCTTATAAGGGTATGGATACCTCTGCCCCTAAGACGCGTTTTTCCAATGGTGAGAAGAGCAAAACCGTAAGGGTTTCGGCCCTAGAGGTAACCCAAAATAGACAATCTATGGGCGGGTGGTCTAGGCTATTACAACCCTCCCCACACTTGAGCAACACATTATCCTCAAATAAAGACTAAATTTAATAGAAAAGGGTTAGAAACAAAACCTTATGGTGATTGTGGTGATGATGGTGAGTGATGCGCGCACAGAAGGAGATTAATCTTGATATGATTCGGTAGCCTTTAAACAAACTAGATATGCAAGGTTTTTGATACTTTTCTAGACCTTAAGGATCGTAATAGTCCAAGCAACCTAGACCAAGTAGTAAACCTAGAAAATTGAATCAAAACAATATGCCACAATTGAGATTAATTGATAAGTAGAGTTAGGGTTCGTGGAACAATAAGAACATGAAGAAATTCCTCACAAAGCTCTCAAATTATCAAAGTGTAACCTTAAAACTAATGTCAAGGCAACTATTTATAGTTGCCAAAATAACTTGGAAGTGGGCCAACATCTTGGGCCTAAATAGGTAAAATAATAATGTCTGAATCGTCTTAAAATAGTAGGAAAACAATCTGGCCTACTGTGTGCTGACGTATGCGCCTAGTGTTCACACTTGTCAAGGGCTGTTTGGGCCCAGAACTTGGCTCAAACTGAAAAACTAAAGCTTTGAGCTAGAATCTTAATTCTTCCAGAGTCCATCATCAACCACGCGAGCCACAAATGAATTTGACGTGACCTTGAATCTTCTAAGCCCAGTCCAACTTGTGGGGCTAGGGGGCAACATCAAGTCTCGATTAGCGTTGTGTTGTTCTCAGTGTATGTTGATATATTCTTCATGTGCAGTCTTACTCACATCAGCCCCTCTTTCTTCGGAAAGATTTGTCCTCAAATCTGCATCCATATCAAATGGAGAGAAGTCAACAACATTAAAAGTAGCGGACACGTTATACTCACCAGGCAAGTCAATTTTATAGGTATTATTGTTGATCCTTTCCAAGATTTGAAAAGGACCATCTCCTCGCGAATCAAGATTGGACCACCTATGGTTACGAAACCTTTCCTTATGAAGATGAAGCTAAACCTAATCTCTGAGTTCGAAGATCACCTCCTTCATCCTCTGTTGGCTTGGTGTGCATACACCTCATTCTTGAGCTCTACACATTGCTTAAACTTCTCGTGCAACTCTTGAACCAACTTGGCTTTCCTCTCTCCATCTAGGTTAGTTAACTCAGAAAAAGGTAAAGGCACCATATCCAATATAGTTAAATGGTTAAAAACATAAACAATTTCAAAAGGAGAATAACTAGTAGTAGAATGCACATTACGATTATAAGCGAACTCAATAAACGGTAAGCAATCAGACCACGTTTTCAAATTTTTTCCTATCACAGTACACAACAAACTCCCTAACGTTCTATTCACAACTTCCATTTGCCCATCAGTTTGTGGGTGACAAGTATTAGAAAAAAAAATTTCGTTCCCAAATTTCCCCAAAAACATGCCAAAAATGACCCAAAAACTTGGTGTCTCAATCCGAAACTATTGACCTAGGAATACTATGCAATCTCACAACATCTTTAAAGAACAAATCAGCAACATGCACAATATCATCAGTTTTTTTGCAAGCAATAAAGTGATTAATCTTACTAAATCTTTCCACACAAAAAATGCTATCTACACCTCTTTTTGTCTTTGGCAACCCTACAACAAAGTCCATAGAAATGTCCATCTAAGGGTGACTAGGTACGGGTAAGGGCGTGTATAGGCCGTGAGGTTTAGTGGTCGATTTAGCTTGCTTATAAGCAATGCAACAGGCACAAATGTGTTTTACATCCTTTTACATTCTTGGCTAATAAAAATGCTCATACAATATGTCCAAGGTCTTAGCGACACCAAAGTGCCCCATAAGTCCTGCACTGTAGGCTTCAAGCACAAATAATTCATGCAATGAACAATTAGGCACACATAAACAATTTTGGCGATATAAATAACCATCATGCCTAAAATATTTCTCAAAATCACCTTGTTCATAAGAAGAATAGACACTAGCAAAGTCCACATCATTGGTATATAATTCCTTAAGATGCTCAAACCTTAAAAGTTTTGAAGTAAAAGTTAAGATTAAGGAATACCTGTGCGATAAAGCATCGGCAAACCACATTCTCCTTACCTTTCTTGTAGTGCAGCACGTATGGAAAGGTTTCTAAGAACCCCACCCAAGTTGCATGTCGCTTGCTCAATTTATTTTATCCTTTTAGGTACTTAAGAGTCTCATGATCGGTTTTGATGAAAAATTCCTTTAGTTGCAAATAATGCTACCACATTTCCAAAGCTCGCACCACTGCATAAAGTTCTTTATTATACGTTGGATAATTAAGTTGCGCTCCACTCAATTTCTCACCGAAGTATACAATAGGCTTGTTTTCCTGTATTAAGACAACAACTATAACGATCTCGGAGGCATCACATTCTACTTCGAAAGCTTTATCAAAATTTGGCAAATACAACACAGGTGTTGTACATAACTTCTGTTTCAACAAGTTAAATGCGTGCTCTTGATCTTTCCCTAACTAAATCCCTTCTCCTTTTTAACAACTTCGATCAAAGAAGAAGCAATGGTGAAGAAGTCTTTCACAAATCACCGGTAAAAACTAGCTAAGCCATGAAAGCTCCTCACATCCGAAACACTCTTTGATGTTGGCCAATCTCGAATGGCCTTAAACTTCTCCTCATCTACCTCAATCCCCTTCGAGCTCACAACAAACCCCAGGAATATCAATTTATCAATGCAAAAGGTACACTTCTTAAGGTTTACAAACAACTTCTCACGTCTCAAAGTATCAAGCACACAATGCACATGCTCCCTATGATCATTCAAAGTAATGTTATACACAAGTATATCATCAAAATACACAACAAAAAATTTAGCCAAGTAATCATACAAGACATGGTTCATTAATCTTATGAAGGCACTCGGTGAATTAGATAAACCAAATGGCATAACTAACTACTCATACAAAATGTATTTAGTCTTAAACTCAGTTTTCCATTCATCCCTGGATTTTATGAAAATTTGATGATAGCCACTTTTCATATCAATTTTTGTAAAAACACATGCACTATACAACTTATCCAACATATCATCAAGTGGACGAATAGGATGTCGATACTTTATTGTGATCTTATTGACAAATTGATAGTCTACACACATACGTCAAAATCCATCCTTCTTCGGCACTAGTAAAACTAGAACAACACAAAGACTAAGACTTTCATGCACGTGCCCCTTTGCAAGCAATTTATCTACTTGTTGTTGAAGCTCCTTCGTTTCCTCTGGATTACTCTTATAGGTTGGCCTATTTGGAATTTGTGCCCCTGGGACAAAGTCAATTTGATGCTCTATACCTCGCAAAGGAGGCAGCCCTTTTAGCATCTCCTCTGGGAAAACATCCTCATATTCCTACAAAAGAGACTTAAAAACAATGGGCAAAGATTCATCAATAGGGTTAATATCTAAAAGAAAACAATCCCTATGTCTAATTACAGTCAATGCTCTCTTCGCTCCATATGCTCTCCTTAAGTCCTTTTCACACGCATATAAGCTCACTTTCTTTTCTCTCAGTTCTCTTTTTTTTTAATATGGCATTCAAAATTCATATCCACCTTTCATTCCCATTCAATGTAGAGCTCCGGATCATTCTTTCCTTTGAATGGTGGAATTTGCATCTTAATAGACCTAATGTCACTGTCTCGTCTATCCCCAAAATCATCTCATTTATCTCAGCCCTGTGGTCTCACATAATCCCCCTCGTCATTAGATCCATAGTCTTTTAACACAATTGGAGCATGTTGGTTTTTAGGACCAGTGCGTCCAATTTATGGTGCCTTACGTGTGCCATGCCTCAAGTTAGCAATCTCTCAGGCTTGCCTCGCCATTTCACCTCTAATTCTAGCAAGGGCAGTGTTTAGGCTCTTAGTCAACTGCCAAATTGCCTCCAAGGTGGCTGCTTGCGCCCCACCCGACCGTTGGTCTCTCACGCTATCGTTAGACATGCCTTTAATGAAAATTGTTCCTGCAAAGAAAAGAGTTAGTGGTAAAATAACCTCATAAAACACTCCCTCATGTGTTTCACTCGAATTGGGAATACTTCCCTACTGTGTCTTGGCCACTCTAATGACCTTACCCTTTTGCCTTTTTCCTCTCGAATCCTCAGCGTTCAAGTTATGCTTTGGAAAATCTAACTCCTTCCAATCAAGAAATCCAATAATGGCACCAAGTTTTGGAACTCCTTTCAAAGAAAGGTCACGTAAAATAGGTCAAAATTTTCACCCAATTCAATTGCAAATCCTTCACATAAGACTTTCCAAAATAGTGTAATTCTTTAACTCGACAGTAACACTTTTGGTTCTGTATTTTTTTCATTTTGCATTTTTAGACCTTTTTTAGGATTTTTTTAGACCTTTTTTTGAACTTTTTTCATATTTTTTTGGATTTTTCAATATAGACTAATAAGAAGAATAATTGAAAACCCTAAGTTGAAAGTTAATTTACACCTGAATTGATGAACTGACAATATTTGTATGGTGATGGGTGGCAGTTTCTTGAATTCCGATGGAGTTGAATAAGAATTCTCCTCCACACTAATGCTCTGATACAAAAGATGATGTGCGCACGGAAGGAGATTAATCTTGATATGATTCAACAACCTTTATACAAACAAGATACGTAAGGTTTTTGATACTTTTGTAAACCTCAAGGATCGCAATTGTCTAAGCAACCTAGACCAAGTAGTAAACCAAGAAAATTGAACTAAAACAATATGCCACAACTGAGATTAATTGATAAGTAGAGTTAGGGCTTGTGGAACAATAAGAACATGAATAAATTCCTCGCAAAGATCTCAAATTATCAAAGTGTAACCCTAAAACTAATGTCAAGGAAACTATTTATAGTTGCCAAAATAACTTTAAAGTGGGTCAACATCCTGTGCCTAAATAGGTAAAATAATAATGTTTGAATTGTCTTAAAATAGTAGGAAAACAACCCAAAGTAAAAGAGGCCAGGCAGCGTGCCTGGCCTAGCGTACCTGACATCTGGCCTGCTGGGCCCTAACGTACGCGCCTAGTGTGCACACCTGTCAAAGGCTATTTGGGCCCAAAACTTAGCTGGAACTAACAAGCTGAGGTTGCGAGAGAGAATCTTGATTCTTTAGGAGTCCATCATCACCCACGCGAGCCCTTTGAATCTTTTAAACCCAATCACACTTACGGGGCTAGGAGGCAGCATCAGGTCTCCATTAGCGTCATATTGATCTCGATGTATGTTGATATATTCATCATGTGAAACCTTGCTCACATTAGTGAGGAAGGTGGTAATTGCACAAATTGAGCCTAGAAATACCTATGAATACTTTTGATGTCTCATTTCTAGCATCTTTGTTCCTTTTCCATGTTCCTCATTACCCTGGAGTTTTCAACCAAAGTATTTGTCAGAGTTTTGGTGTGACCAAATATTGTTGTCAATACTTTCTTCCATCCTGATTCTTCTTGTCATCCTCCTCTTTAGACTCCTCACTAGTCAAATCCCCTTCTTATTGTTACTGAGAGCTCGAACTCGTTTGATTAGTCCTGATCTTGACGTGTGTTTTGGCACTAATATCCCAAAGCTCCATATTATGAGACTTTAGAATTTCAACTCGCCACAGATGATGATGGTTCATGAATTCAAGATGGTAGACCATGAATTCGATGCACTCAACTCCTACATCGAGTAGCAGTAATGGCGTTGAAGACGGTGGTTGTGCAAACTGGGATGCTGTGGTTTATGCATCACTGCAGGAAAAGTTCCTTCATCGAACACTTATTAGTTTCTGTCTTATGAAAAATAGTTTGACACATGTATTTATGCAGCAACAAATGTTCATGGCTTCTGATGATGTTGTTATGTTCATTCTTAGTGTCGAAGCACTCTAACCTAGTTAATTCAGTCTAGTAAGGGTGACACGGAAATCATCATGCTGATCTACTATGGATGATTCAGGGAACCCACAACTTTAATACAAAATATCATAATTAAGCTCATAAAATTATCCTTGCAACCTAAACCATAATTCCTTAGGTTTATTAGATTCGAACTAAAGGGATATAAAGAATTCTAGGGTTAGTTCTTCGTAAATTGGATACTGAAAATGAATAAACTGTCCCCATTGAATTCTCTCTACTAGATTCTTAACCTTGTCTCTATTCTAGTCTATCCAAGGTCTCAAAATGGAAGTACTTGGGAACCATAATTTACTTGTTTCAAAAGGAGTGAAAGCAGTTACCTTCCTTATCTGAGAAGATTAGGAAACGTGCTCTGTAATCCACTTCCCTATCTCTTTTTTCTACGACTTAATACTTGGTGCGTTTAACAATCTGCTTAATCTGTGGCCCCATTAAGAATAAGAGTGTACAAGAGTTACGAGATTAGTGGAGTTGAGTGTAGGTAGAGGGAAGTGAGATCCTTTGAATGTCTTATATTTAGAGAGAGAGATAGTCTAAATGAAAATGATGGAAGAAATGAGGTTAGAATTGAATATATATGTGAGGCGACGGAAACTTTGTAAGAAAAAGACTTTAAAATGCCTGCTTGTAATGCCCGTTGTAAGCTGGCCTTTAATAATTTCACTAATTTCCAATTTTTTCTTCTTTTTCCTTGT
>JAOQMP010031863.1:0-11878 GCA_027563575.1 Erythroxylum pedicellare | reverse complement strand
CTAAAATATTCTCACAAATATTTTTTTCAATATGTATAACATTAAGATTATACCTTAATAGCAATTCCTTCCAGTATGGCAAATTGAAAAATATGTTTGTTTTATTCCAATTGTGTTTAAAAACACTTCACTTTCACTTTCTATTACTTGGGTGTTTGTTAGGTGTAACGTCACCCAAATGTGATAGTTAGTAAATCACATCATCACTAAAAAAATGCAAAGGAGCTTTACCTAATTTTAGTTTTCCATTAAATAATTTGCTTTTTAGCCATTTATGCTCATGTTCCAAGTAATGACGATGTCTCGTATAACATATTTTACTTTGTAGCCTCATTGAATAAGTTTGATGGTTACATACAGGACATGCCATATACCCTTTAGTGCTCCATCCAGACAAATTCCCATAACCTGGAAAATCATTTATAGTCTACAAAATAATCGTATGCATTATAAATGTTTCACCTCTACAATATGAAAATTTTCTAATCCAACCTTCCATAAATGGTTTAAGTCATCAACTAATGGTTGCATGTGTACATCAATATCTTTAACAAAAGCATTAGGTCTTAGAATAAGTAAAGAAAATAATATAAAAGGCTTTTTCATACATGATCTTGACCTTAGTTTGTACCCTTAGAGGTCAAATCAAAACTATAATCCAAGGATTGCAATATAGGACGCAATCTCGGGTCGTCTCACTTAATCGGAACCTAACGAATGGACCTAAGCTAACCTATATGTCATGAAATGCAAGCTAAATTGGTAAAGAGGGGGTTTTGATTTTTTAGAAACCTTAACAAAATTAAATGGAATTATGAGAAAAATGTGTAAACTGTATTTTTTTATTTTTATGGAATTATGAGAAAAAATATGTAAAATGTTTTTTTTTATTTTTAGGAATGGAAAATAGAAAGATAAAGACAATGATCAAATGGTGATGGTATCCTCTTGAAAATGAGCTTTGGCTATCATAGTTTGAAATCAATTTTTGATGGGAGTGAAATCACTAAGTTTCAAATGGTAAACCTTAAAGAACTCCTTAAGTCCAAGATCTTAATCAATGAAATCCATTTCTTAAGACCTTGTTAGATGCCCTTAGTGTGTGTAGTGGGTAAGTAAATGCGACAAGTCACTTTGGGATCTCAAATCAACTCAATATCAAACAGTACTATGCAAGATAAAAGACATTAATTCAAGACAGGCACTTAAGAGTTAAATTAAGCACAAAATCTGAAAATAAGAGCCAAGAAATATAATAAAAGTCATAAAATTGTCACCAGTTGATATAGGAAACTTGGTTCAATCAAATTCCCCTGCACTTAGACCTTTGTACTCTTGGACAAAGTTTATAAAAGTCAAAAAGACATAAGTGTAAAAGAAAATTTCGACCATGCTTAAAAATGAGAGCAAAAAATCAATTAAGTCATTTCCACAGAAATCAACCCAAGTAAACTGAAAGACCGCTAAGAAAATAAACATTATAAGCATTTAATCCAAAGAGATTGGGTAAAAGAGATTTCTCTCAAGGTAATGTGTTTAATCTCTCAACTCACTTTTCTTGGGATAATTTCACTCTACAATCTGCTTAGTCCATTCTCTTCCATAAGCTTATGATAATTCTACGTCTCCACCACAAGAACTATAATTCCGAAAATTAAAAAGACTTTTCAAGGATGTAATGTATAGAAGGCTAAATGAAATGGATTGAATAGAAGAAGGAAAAATTAGTACATGCACCACAATTATTTTTCTTATGAAACACACACCAACTATACATAAGAAGATATTTACACAAACAACAAACATAATTTAACACATTTTTATTACATTGCTCTCTTGAGAAAGCTTTTTTTTCACAAATTGGAACTTTTGAAACTCTTTTCTTCTTTTTCTTTTGTAAGAAACCCCTTTTTTATCAGCTTTAATAGAGATGAGATACTCATATGAATTGTGAAATATGTATGCACTCAAAAGAAGGCTTAAAGGGGCTAGAAAAAGTTAAGTGTTTAGGGTTTGTGTTTGGGTAAGTAGGGTTTGGAAAGGAATGCCTCCATCATATTAATAAAATTTTAGTTCATCAAGCTTTGATCAAATTAAAACAAGTTCTAAAGAGATATGAAATTAAGCAGATACACACAAAAATGAAAGAATTCAGGCCAAAATATCCTTCCAACAAGGTTAGTATCTCAATTAAGCAATCTCAAGATTTAAAAACACATAATGTTACTCTCTTAGTGTACCCTCACTTGCTTCTCGTGAAAACATTGAAAATGAAATTAACCGAAATCAACTATCATTTAAAAACATTGACGGTGTTTTCAAAAACAAATGGACAACTTTGAAATTTATAAAATCTTTAGGACACAAGAGTGAAAAGAATCTAATTTGGGAGGATTATTGAAATGAGAGAATTTAAAATAGTTTCTTTTATGAAGGATAGCATCACCGCAACAAAACCAAGAGCTCGCCACCATAAACTACAAATTCGCAGCATCATCGTGGCAAAACCAAGAGTTCGCCACGGCAAAAAAATTGTAGAAACCCTTAAAATATGGAATTCACCTCAATTACTAAGTTTAAAATTTTGCAAAGGACACACAAATGACTTGCACATGCAATTAAATGGCCAAAAATTATGCATAAAGAACAAAGTTGCCAAATAATTTGCCAAAATGGAATAACCTGCCCCACACTTAAACATCGTATTATCCTCAATGTGAATAACAATTAAAACACCATGATCCAATGAATAGTAAGTGGAAGGCTATTGAATAAGAACATAGCGAGAAAACATAATCAAAAATATATAAACAACCGGCCATTAAGTTTGTACATAACAAAAAAGTAATTGAGTATCCAACAGACTGAAAACTAAAACATAACTAGCTAAAACAAAAAGAACAATGGACTCAAGCTACTTTATAGGAAGATCATCCCCAGATCCAGAGGGACCTGCTCTCGATGTGCTAGCATCGCTCAGGGGGTCATCTTTAGCAGATGGTAGCTAAAAGTGAAGGTGCTCGGCGAGCAATGCATCCATGCATTAGTGATACAACCTATTCCGGTCAAAGAAAGCCTCTCTCTCCTTCTGTAGAGCGATCTCTTGAAAGAGAGTGTCGTGGAGATAAGAGAGGTCCGTACAAAGTTCGTCGACTTTACCAGCGAGGGTTTGTAAATTAATCACCCATGGACTTAGAAATGCCCTGAGCTAGAGAAGCGTCCTCCTCTGGTGTTGCAGCTACAGAGGTTGCACCAATATCTGGAACATGGGTGAAGGGCTGAGGTGGGTGAATGGTGGGTTGTTTTAGGCAGGTATACCTAAAGAGAGGGGTTGGGCCAAAATAGTTGTCATTGTTTAATTTTGGGACGTTGTGTGCTCAGAATATGTTGGTGATGAGATGGGGAAAAGTGATGGCATTGGTGAATTTGGCAGTAGTGATGGAGTCATGTAATGCAATAGCATCAGCTATATCAACTGGGTGACCAGTCATTAGGAGGTAGATATGGAGGGCTTGTTATTTGGATACATAAGCGAGGTGGGTGGTTGGGATGATATTGTTGCATATTAGGTGTAGCTAAGGATGAGCTGTGAGTCAGAGATCAAATCTTTTGAGATATAATTAGTAATATCTCGTTCGATGCCATTCGACGCCCTCTTGATAGAGGGTGCGAATAAACTCATCCGAGGGATAGTTATGGATCAGCTGATTGTAGTGGCAACAAAGAATGGGAGGAAGATTGAAATGTCGACAGATACTAGTGGCAGTGAAGGCATTGGGTGCTTTAACACCACGGAAGTTAATTTCCAAGGTGTTATGGAAATTGGCATAGGTATAGAAATGGCGAACGAATTTATCGTTGCCTTGGTCACGGGGTTTGACTAATCATGTAAGTTGGGAGGAAACAAGTTGTTGCATAAAGAGATTGTTATGGGGAGCTAAGGGAAAGGGTCGCCCTTTGATAAATGGCCTAGTGTCTACTTTTTCAGCTAGTTCTGTAAAGGTGAAACTATCAGAAGAATCAGAACCACTAGGAGGGCTAGGAGGGGCAGTAGGGGTACTACAGGTTAGGAGTTTAACACGAGGCATTGTTCTGCAAAAATGCACATTGAAATATAACTTAAACAAATGAGTGAAACAAATTATCCTAAACACAATGAATCGAGAAAGGAAAATGGAAAAGAGAACAAAATAAGAAGCATAATCTCCTAAACAACACAAAACAAATAAAATGAAAAGAAAATACTTACGAAGATGGGAGAAAAATGCTTAGAGAGTCAGAAGGAGGAGGAAACGCGAGGATGGTCACGGCGAAGAGTTTGAGAGAGGGACGAAGAAGAGGGTCGGGGGGTTAAATAGGGTTTGGGGGTGAAATGAAGAAAAGGGACAAAGGGAATACGAAAGGTTAAGAGAAAATAAGGGTGGAAAGGTAATTTCACCGCATCAATTTTGCACAAATTAAACTTTCACTGCAATGAACTTAACCCTATTCACGATAACAGCAAAATATCGATGTTTCGCCGTAGCGAAATTAACCTGAAAGGAATAAAGAAAAATGATGGCAAGTTCGTCGCAGCGACGTGGAATGCAGGCTGTAGTGAAATAAACCCAAAAGAAATAGAAAGAAATGAGGTATGTTCGCCGTAGTAATGCAGACTTCACGCCACAGCGAAGTTCACCTGAAAGAAACAGGAAGGTTGTGAGGAACTTTTTCCGCGGCGATATGGAATCCACGCCGCAACACAATTTTCCCAAGAGCAACATGAAGGAAATAAGGTAAGTTCGCCGCGGTGACGTGTACTTCACACCGTGATGAAGGTTACCCGAAAGGAAAACAAAGCAAAGACAAAAATGAGACAAATGATTCACAAACACACAAAAGACACAAGCTAGATACTCAGTACACTTAGAGATCATATATAAGTCTTCACCTACCATAATAGCTCAAGAAAACTAAGTGCAACACATTCAATCACATCAATTCCTCAAACTTGAAGATGTATCATGCATAAAGCCAAAAAGTACAACAAAAATAAACAGGAGAGGACTTATTGAATTGAAAAGCTGCTTAAACTACAAGCTAATCTAATGTCCTACTAAATTGGTTTCTCCCCCACACTTATTCAACAAACTAATACATCCACAATATCATAATCAGTCACAAAGCAAAAGTAAGTAAACAAGTGAAAGAGAGAAACGACCTGATGATTACGGAGGATGCTGGTTCTCATGATAGAGCTTCAATAGGTGGCCATTTACCTTGAGTTTGGCTTCGATCTCTTCATGTAAAAGATCTACCATACCAAAATTGTGCACCTTAGTGACTAAGTATGGCCCATCCTAACTAGTGTTGAACTTTCTATGCTTAAAAGTGAAACAAGCCTTGAATAACAAAACTTTGTCCCCTTCCTTAAAGCTCTTCCTCTGAAGAATCTCATCGTGCATCAACTTTGTTTTCTCCTTGTAGAGGGGCGTATGCTTCTAGCCTCAACTCCTCTAATTCTTGCAATTGAAGCTTCCCCTCCATACTAGAAGATTCCAAGTGCATGTTGCACTGCTTAACTGCCCAAGATGCTTTATGCTCCAACTCCACCGGCAAATGACAAGCTTTGCCATATATTAAATGGTAAGGCAACATGCCTATTGGGGATTTGTAGGTGGTCCGATAGGCCTACAGTGCTTCTTCTAGATGTAGGCTCCAATCCTTCATTGATGGCTTTACCATCTTCTCCAAGATGTGCTTCACCTCTCTATTTGATACTTCAGCTTGACCATTAGTTTGTGGGTGGTATGCAGTGGAGACTTTATAAGTGACTCCAAATTTGGAAAATAGATTATCAATGACTCTATTTCAAAAGTGTGTCCCTCTATCACTAACCACAGCCTTAGGAATCCCAAACCGAGAAAAAATGTTGGACTTAAGAAATTTAGACACTACTTGCGCATCATCTTTTCTAGTAAGTACGGCCTCTATCCATTTGGACCTATAGTCAACAACTAGAAGGATATACATAAAGCCAAAAGATGGGGAAAAGGGACCCATGAAATCAATCCCCTATGCGTCAAAGATTTTTCAAAATAATAAAGTCTACTGAGGCATTTCATGTCGTTTACCTAACCCTCCAAAACGTTGACATTTGTCACATGATCGACAAAAGGTAAATGAATCTTTAAAAAGGGTAGGCTAATAAAAACAAGAATCAAAAATTTTCCTAAATGTTCTCCTTACACTGAAATGCCCACCATAAACCATTGAATGGCAAGCTAAAATTATAGTATTGAATTCTTCATTAGGCACGCATTTATAGATTACCTGGTCACTGCACAGCCTCCATAAATGAGGAGCTTCCCAAATGTAATGCCTCACTTCACTCTTTAGCTTTTGTACCTGCACCTTAGACATAAAAGGAGGAGTTAGTTTAGTTATGAGATAACTGACTATATGTGCGTACCAAGGTTCTTTAAAAATTGAAGCACATAAGACTGAATCAGGAAAAGAATCGCAAGTTAGTTTAGAAGAGTCCACTCCCTGTGTATCGTTTGGTAGCCTACTCAAATGGTCAGCTACATGGTTTGCCGCCTCAGCTCGATCCTTTATCTCAATATCGAACTCTTAGAGAAGCAATGCCCACCTTACCAATCTAGGCTTCGATTGTGGTTTCTTAAGGAGATATCGAACAGCTACATGATCAGTAAAAATGGTCACATGGGAATTTAACAAATACGACCTAAACTTTTTTAAAGTAAAAACTATTGCTAACAACTCTTTCTCAATTGTTGTATAGATGATTTGAGCTGGATCCAGTGTTTTTTTAGGCATATACGATAACTCTTGCTATCTTCTCCTCCCGTTGACCCAACATAGCTCCTACAGCAGAATTAGAAGCATCACATGAAAGCTAAAAAGGCAAGTTCTAATTAGGAGCAACTAGAATAGGAGGAGAAATAAGTTTTGATTTCAACTTATCAAAGGCGTTTCTGTAAGAATCATCAATCTCAAATTTTACATCTTTTTGTAAAAGCTTGGAAAGAGGCAATGCAATTTCATTGAAATCTTTTATGAATCGCCTATAAAATCCTACATGGCCTAAAAATGATCTGATATCTTTAATACAAGCAGTATAAGGCAAAGAAGATATAACCTCAATCTTAGCTTTATCAACTTCAATCCCTTTGCCAGAAATCAAATGACCTAGCACTATACCTTCATTGACTACGAAATGACATTTTTCAAAGTTCAAAATCAAATTGTTTTCAATGCACCTCTTTAAAACCTTTATAAGACTAGATAAGCAAGTATCAAAAGAATCACCATAAACTATGAAATCGTCTATAAAAACTTCTATGCATTCTTCTAAAAATTCACAGAAAACAGCCATCACACAACGTTGGAAGGTCCCTGGGGCATTACATAAACCAAAAGGCATCCTTCAATATGAAAAGGTACCAAAAGGACATGTAAAGGTGGTTTTTATCTTAATCCTCTGGTGCAATAGGTACTTGAAAGTACCCAGAGAAACCATCTAGAAAAAAATAATATGATTTGCCTGCAAGTCTTTCAAGCATCTGGTCAATGAAAGGAAGAGGGAAATGATCTTTTCGTGTGGCGTCATTTAATCATCTATAATCGATGCACACACGTAATGAATTTTTCACTCTAGTGGGAATAAGCTCATCCCTATCATTTTTTATCACAGTTATCCCACTCTTTTTCGACACTACATGTATTGGACTGACCCACTCATTATCAGAAATGGGATATATGATCCCAGGACTCAGTAATTTTGTGATTTCTTTCTTAATCACATCGAACATATGTGTGCAAATAGCTAGGCAAATTCTAGTTATATCCGTTAAAGTCCACCCTATAGCCCTCTTATATTCTTTCAAAACAGCAAGGAGTCTCTCTTCCTTATTGTGAGATAGGGTATTGGCAATTATAACAGGTAATCGCTCATTAGACTTAATAAAAGCATACTTTAAAATAAGGGTAGGGTTTTAACTCAATTACAGGAGGTTGTACAATAGAAGGAATAAATTTATAAGTTCAAGAGAGAAAAGATTACTCCCCTTTCCTTTAACCAATGATCACTCAAGTTCCATGCGGTTGGCTCTACCATCTCCTTTTACTACAGACATTGAACCCATCTCATGTTGCTCTATAGTGGCAACTGCCTGGGCCAATTCCTTTCGCATCCCTTCAATCGTACACTTTTGTTGAGGTAAAATAACTTCAGCTATTTTCTCATTGATGTCAATCTTCATGACGCCAAAATCACCTGAAAAATTAACAGAAAACCTTTCTCAACGAGGATTATCACTGACAATAGAAGATGTTAAAATCACACGTGAGTTAGAAAAATCAAGTGAATGCAACTTAGAATCAAAGGAATCCTCTTTAAATTCAAAATTGGAGCAAGTGTCATCAACAGCAACATCGGCCATATTAATTCCCAAGAGCGAATAATTCTCATTAGGATATTTCATTGCTTCGTATATGTTAAAACACACTTTTTGGTCTCCTACCTCCATGGTGATAATACCCTCTTTCATGCTAATCATAATACTAGTAGTCCTTAAGAAGGGTCTACCGAGAATCAATGTAGTGTCCTTCACAACTTCAGAAGATATGTCAAGCAAATAAAAGTTAGCTGGAAAGACCAAACCCTTTACTTGGACCAAAATGTCCTCTATAATGCCTACTGGATGCCTAAAAGACCTATCAGCCAATTGTAATACAGATGTAGGTTGTATACTTTTGACTCCTAATGATTTGTAGACAGACTTAGGCATCACATTAATGGTCGCCCTTAGATCTAACAAAGCTCCTCCTATGATAACTTTTTCTATGGTGTACGGGATGGTGAAAGATCCAAGGTCTTGGCATTTTACCGGGATTTTGGGTTTGAACAATG
This sequence comes from Erythroxylum pedicellare, assembly GCA_027563575.1. NCBI lineage: Eukaryota > Viridiplantae > Streptophyta > Magnoliopsida > Malpighiales > Erythroxylaceae > Erythroxylum > Erythroxylum pedicellare. The sequence goes on along the minus strand of JAOQMP010031863.1, from coordinate 2,964 downwards.
CAAACACATTTAAGCAGACTTGCACTCTTTCATTCAATCTGAACTTTCTTTTGTTGGTGCACAGTTCCTTAAGATATTTAGCATATGTAGGAACCCTTTTGACAAGGTCAAGCAAAGGGCAGTTGACTTTTACTTTTCTAAGCAAATCAATGACATCTTTCTCATGTTTAATATCAGTCATCCTTTTGCTAAGCAAATACGAATTAGGAAAAGAAAGTCTTTCAGGTTTACCTCCTTGTCATTTGCTTCATGGGCTCCTTGCTTGCTTGATTCTGGGTTGGTTTTAGGATTTACTTCCTTGCTCTATAATGTTTTAGACTCTTTTTCAGTCAGAAGTGGTTTCTCCTTGAAACTTCCGAACTTTTGGACTCTCCTATTTGTTAAAGGCAATTCTCTACTTTTAATCTCCTCTTCATCTTCTCCCTCATCTTGATTTCTGAACCTCACTTGTTTCCCACTTTGGAGGGTTATGGCATTCAAACTTTTAGGGTTCATAATAGTATTGGAGGGGATAGTTCCACTACTTCTCGTTTGGTTCTCATTTATGATGTTGGATAATTGAGTGACGTAGGAGTTAATATTCTCAACCTTTGTCTCCCATTGCTCCATTCTCTTTTCTAGAGCATTGAACCCAGTAGCATTTTTAGAAGAATCCTATTAAATGAGAGAGGCTATTGTATTGAACTGGTTGTTGTTTGAAGTCCTTTCCTCTTTCATCAGCACCATCATGTTATACAGAAGTTGATTAGTGTCCTCCTTTAGTGGGACAGTCAGAGTTTGCTGTTGGTTGTGAAACTTATTTGTTGAAGTACCAGCTCCTCCACCTTGTTGAAATCTGTTCGAACCTCTTCCTTCTTCATTCCTCCAACTAAGCCAAGGATTTGCTTTCCTTCCCTCATTATAGGTGTTGCAATAGGGGTCCCATGTCTGATTGGGCCAATCCTAATATATAGCAGACACCTCTTCATAACGACCGGGGTAGACACTAAATATATGCATTACTGACCCACAAGTATCACAACTAGGTGCAGTAAGATCCATAGAAGGTGTTGGGCGATGCACACTCATGTTTTTCAGTTCTGCAATGATGAAGGACAACTCTGAAGTCACTTTATTCTCCGAAGAGTCAACTTTGGACTCCAGAATTTCCATTCTTTTGGACTGGGCTGTCGAAGCTCCCAACTCATGTATGCCTCTGGTATCTCTAATACTGTACTGTTGATGATTTAAAGCCATCTTCTTGATCAGATCTCATGCCTCTGAAGCTGTAAGGTCAATCAAAGAACCTCCCAATGCCACATCTAACATACCTTTATCTTGACTTTTCAGCCCATCATAAAAATACTGCACTAACTACTCATCAGGTATCTGATGATGGGGGCATCTGGACAACAAATCTTGGAAGTGGCTCCAATAGTCATAGAGGGACTCATCATAATCTTGACGTGCTGAATAGATTTCCTTCCTCATTGACGAAGTTCTGGAGGCCGAAAAATATTTCTCCATGAATGCCTTTCGCAGATTTTCCTAACTATGGTAGGCATTCACCATATGTCTTGGGAGGCTCATATACCACTCCCTTGCTTTTCCCTCCAAAGATAGGTGAAAAACCTTCCATAGTACTTGATCAAGCGAAGCTCCCACAGGTTTCATACTCTGACAAATCATGGATAAAGATTGCAAATGGATATAGGGATCTTCTCCTATCAAGCCATGAAATTTAGGAAGAAAGTTAATGAGCAATCCTTTAACTTCAAAATTCATGTCAAAATTAGGACAAGCAGCAATAAATGGATCATAATTCACATCAGAGATAGTTGCTTCCCTAATGGTTCTTCTTCTTTGATTTTCATTATTCTCACCAACTCACTCCTGCTCCCCATTACCTCTATTATTACTGTTCCTAGGTTGATTGGCATTAAGGTTAGGGTTTTAAAGAAAAGTTGGGTTCTCAGCCATTGTCACTCCTTCCAATGATTCACTCTCACTACTTGGCTAACTAGATTTCTCTTCAACAACTACTTTGCTTCTCTCTTTTTCTTTCCTCTCCTTTCTAATTTTTCTCAAATGTTTCTCAATTTCAAGGTAGAAAGGCAGAAGTTTGGCTTTCCGGGGCATACACAGGAACAATTCAAATGAAAATAAATTGTAATAAAATTACTTGCAAGCACACAATGTCAAATAAAAAAAAGAGATGTAATGGATGCAAGTTTGTAGGTGTGTGAAAGTATGTATGCAAGTAAAGTATGTATGTGTCAAAAAGCAATCAAGAAATGTTCAAAATTAAGTGGGTGCAAAAATGCTAAGTATGAAAAGTGCAAAAATTTCACTATACTTTTTGTTTGTGTTTTCAAAAATTTTATGATATGTAAAGAAATTGAAAGCCTATACTATTGACAAGTATGAATCTAAACTATCTAGAATGCAATCTAAATTTAGGCTCCTAACCTCACTTAGCAGTAAAATAACAAAAGCTAACCTAGAGAACTAATTTCTTGGTTCCCCGGCAATGGCTCCATTTTGATTCTGAACTTAGTTCGTACCCTTGGAGATCAAATCAAAAATATAATCCAAAGATTGCAAAATAGAGTGCAACCTCGGGTCATCTCAATTAATCGGAACCTAACGAATGGACCTAAGCTAACCTATATATAACATGAAATGCAAGCTAAATTAGTAAGTAGGGGGTTTTGATCTTTTGGAAACCTTAACTGAATCAAATGGAATTGTAAGAAAAAATGTGTAAAATGTATTTTTTTGGATTTTTGGGAATGGAAAATAGAAAGATAAAGACAATGATGAAATGGTGATGGTATCCTCTTGAAAATGAGCTTTGGATATCATAGTTCGAAATCAATTTTTGATGGGAGTGGAAATCACTAAGTTTCAAATGGTAAACCTTAAAGAACTCTTTAAGTCCAAGGTCTTAATTAATGAACTCCATTTCTTAAGACCTTGTTGAAT
>JAOQMP010031844.1:0-11879 GCA_027563575.1 Erythroxylum pedicellare | reverse complement strand
GTAGATCGCTACCTATATGATGAGTAAATTGTAAAGATCATATAGATTGTTTCACTTGATTTTATACATATTAGATGATAACATCTACTAAATTTCTATAAATGTTGAACATACCATCATACATATATCTAATTTGGCATGATACTCAAATATAAGTTGAAGAGAAAACTATCTTATGTCCAATTTCTTCTAAATAAAGATCCATGAAGGGAAGGAGAAGATAGGGTACTCATTCAGACCTATATAGAGATAAAAAATAAATGGATAAATTATATAAAGGTTGCCTCGAAAAACTAAAATTTCAATAATAAACTATTGGAATGTAACTAAAAAAAAGGCAATACTCAAAGAGGTATCATTATAGGTATATTAGAGGCTTTCTTATGCAAGAGTATGGTTGGCAAGGTTTGTCTGACCTAGTCAAGCTAGGGATTATATAGCTCTAAGTCAAGCTTAGGATTTTTTTTCAATTTTAGGATTTGAGACCCCAAGCTCAGCCCAATGCCTGAAATTTTCAAAGAAATGATGTCAATTTTATTTTTTAAAATTAAAAAATATTTAATCAGGCATAGTTTAGGCCTAGTAGGACTCAATCTTTGGGTCAGGCCTAGGCTTAACTATAAAATTTAAGAATGGGTACGAGCCTGGGTGGTTCTATGCCTGACCCCACCCATTATCACCTCTATGGAAGGTGGAATTAAGAGCTTACACTTGGACCAAATTAATAGGAGATTTTAAGGAAAACAACATAAAGAAAAAGGTAAAGCAAACACATCAGAATAGGAGTGGGCATTGCTTCAATGAGGGAAGATACTTGAGACATGCTAAGAATAATTAATTAATAAACATAATTGAAATGAAGTCTAAAATATTTCTATCTAAGATCCTCAATAATTAGTACATTCTCTCTAAATTATAATAGAGATATATAAATTATAAGTGCTCCATGTCTGCATCTGAATCAAGTGGAATATGATTTCACAATCCTCACTACAAGTATTGATAGTTTTAAAACCATTCTTGTTGTAAGCTTTCTAATAGAAATATTAGCACCAAATCCAATGCACTAAAATGCAACATCTTTCTAATAAATATATCTTAATTTATAGACTAAAAATGTGTTTAGTTATAAAGAAATAGTGAATTTAGTTAAACATAAGCAACTTCTTCATTGCTTAAATCAACATCCACTCACTAGTATCCTAAAGTAAGCAAATTCTTCAATGCTCAATTCAAAATCCACTCACTAGTATCCTAAAGTAAGCAAATTCTACAAATAATTTCACGTAATAAAACTAAATCAATAACTATAAGCTCATAGTCAAAATTTATTGAGTCAAGTTCTAAATAAAAGTATGAGAGAAGATTAACTTTCTCAAAGATTTTGAAGCTTCATTAAAAACCATCGTAAGACTAATATAGTGTGAGGAAACAAAATCAAACAAAGATGATAAAAAATTGGTGATGACAATTAACAAATTCATGTGATGGTTAATGAAGAAAAACCAAGAAATAGATCGAAAAACCTAAAATGACAAAATTAGTGAAAGTTCAATGATCAAAACATATATAACAAAAAGGTTAAATACATAATCCATTTCCAAAAATTCTATTTCAAATACATATATATGTATATTAATAATTATGTAATTTACCCAAAATCAAAGAATTATAAGAAATTTCAAACTTACCAAGTTCTTTTTCAAATTTTTGATTGATGATGCCAGAGGAAATAAAAATGATTGTGAAATGGATGCTAAGGAGATAAGAAAATTAATTTCCATAATAAAATATATAACAAAAGCATAAAATAAATTGAAATATAGTTGAAATATTAAACCAAACTAATTGAAATAAAAACAACTAGTGGTAAAGAGGATGAAGAACTTTGATTGAAGAAGGAAATGGGAAAATGTCTATCTAGTTTATATAAGACTAATGTATTAGTTAACTAGTGATACATATATACAATTATGTTTGTTATATATATATATATTGAAAAATTGGTTAGTTTATAATTATCCTAGTTAAACTGATCGGTCTAATATAGTTTTTAAAACCTTATTATTTATTAATAAGAATAATAACAATCACTACAGAAATAAAAGAATCATTAAGAAAAAAGGTCACTTAAAACCTAATATTCATGTGCTTTTTTACTCTTTACGTGGAAGTACCAGTGCTAAGCTGGAGCCTATACTGCACTAGTGAATCCCAAGCTAAAATTAAGATAAGATTCCTAATCTTTTATCGAGCTTCTACTTAGAAATCTATAGTTCACCCAAAATCAATCTATATTCTTCAATCAAGAAATTCCTTTAATCAATGCCTTATTCATCAACTTTCAACCTTCTTCTTTATTGTCTCCTACACTTTGGCATATTCTTCCTCAATCATCATCACCTCCCTTAACTTGGATTTTATGTAAATACCATAAAATGTTATTATCTGGATAATGGTTCTTGGTTCATGTGGCATTGATAATGATATTAACAAATCAAGTTCAAGAAAGGATTTCTAAACTAGAGCCCAATAACTCAATTGACCATATTCTATCAATAAATGGTTATATTGTTTCTTCGAAATAAAAGGATATGGATTTTGTGAAAGGAGTAATGACTTTCTAGGAAATCAATTAAAATGTTGCATGAAGCATAATTGAAGTTAACAGATCTATACTTTTATACAAAGTGCAAAACTTAATGGTCTCAAGAAGCTAAAGGAAATAACATTAAGAAGTTGTCCCAAAGGTTGGAAGTGTTTTTATAATATACAATGGGAAGAAAAAGAAGAGTTCATTATGCATAATGAAAAGCTAGTTGTAACTTATAGAAAAGGTAGATTCTAATGTCATTTTCGCTCATAGGCGTGGTTTTCAAAGGGTAAATTAGATGAAGAATTAGGTACTTATAGGGACTTTTATTTGATTTTAAGAATGAGATCCACTAGTGTTATATAGACTTCATACTAGCACTTTGAATCTCGTGCAAAAAATAAAATATAAAATATAAAAAAGTCATATCAACACTTAACAGATGAAACTTTAACATGTTTAACGATTTCATCAATTAAAGGTCTGACTCAGATAATTTTAAAAATGCTAAGGTTTTTTTAACATTATGAAATATTAAGGTTTGACATATATCTTAGAGCAAATCCAATTTTTTCCTTTTCTTTTAGCATATAGCTTTAGTTGTCTATAAGATTCTCTTATTTATTTATTGTTATTATTATTTCTAATTAGTCACATAGTGTCGTTTATGAAAAGATTAATGTACATTAATATTTTAAAAGATGATCCTTACACTAATATTTTGCATAAGTTTTTGATAAATTTAACATGTAATATATTTAGAAATATGTCATCCTATTACTAAAAATTTAACAAAAGGATTTATATGAATTATAGGAGAACTGTCATACAGCTTCCTCCTCTACTTGCTAGCCTTCCCTTATATTGTATCCCTCTCTTCCTCACTATTGTAATTTAACTTTTGCTTCTAAAGCTTAACAACTTTAACTCCAATCTTAGTTTTTGTTGTTTTTCAAGTCAATTATAGTCAGTTGTTATCTCCTTCTTCCTTCCTTTATCTTACCTACTCCTCTCCTTCTCCCATTCCTATAGTCTCCACATTCTTACAACATCATTCCAACTTCTTATTTTTCATCCTCATTCTGCTCTAGAGTTCCTTTTATCCATTAGGCCATTCCTTTACCCTACACTCTCCTACCAATGTCATCTTCTGACCAATTCTTGACTTAGAAAAAATTCACTCCCTCTCAGTCCCTTTACCTTTTGTCACCCAAACTAATCCCTTATTCCTTCCCCCTACCCCCTACTTCCTTAAAATGGTCATTCTTAATCCACCACTATAGCTGCACCCAATAACCCTGCTACTTCTCTACACAGTAAATGTACTTATGTTCAAGTCACTAGTAATTACAATCCCAAAGCCAAATTCTCATATTTTCCACCTATAATTACCTCTAACCACTAAGTTATTTCACCTCCCATTTTCATTATCTAAGATGGAGCAAATAAAAGTCTACTATTGTTGGCTTATTCCTAGACAAAAGAGTCCCTTTTCCTATTATAAAAGCATGGGAAACTAATAATTAGAAATAATTTGTCCTTATTGACACCATGATTAATAATGAAGATATATTTTTCATCAGGTTCATCTTCTTAAATGTTATGGCAGAAGTCATCAAATTTGGTCATTGACATGTTCATAACAAGCCTTTCCTCATCCAAACTTAGAGACCTAATGTTATGAAGAGATCAAGCAGATAGACATCCTTTTGTAGATTTTCATTTATAATATACCCCTAGAATACTAGAAGACCTTTATGCCTTGGTTAAGCTAATGTAGAAACAAAAGGAGTCAATTTTGGTAGAACATATCTTGCAGTTAATGCAATTTCAGAGGTACCTTAGGAGATCTCCATTATGAAATTTGATGACAACTTGAGTTCATTGAAGACAAAGTTAAGATCATATATGCTTAGAAACTCCCCTCAGTTAAACCTATGAAAACCTAGCAACCTACTAAAAAATCCATAAAATACTCAGTTTTATGGAATTGATGTGAGAAGAGGAAGTTCAAGTACTTGTTGAAGTAATCACTAAGGAAATCCTTCCTTTATCTATCAAATTCCTCTTTTGATATTATGGCAACCATTGAAAACTCCAATAATGAATCCATTGCTATGACCAATGCTAAAACATTGTTGTTAGCACTCTGTTATAAAGGAAATGGTAATCACAGTAGAAGAAGTTAGCATGGATACTATTGATAGTTTTAGTTTATAATATGTTTTGATAGGTGTTTTAGTGCATTTTTGGGTGTTTAATAGATAATTATCGTATGTATAGGCTTAGAATTTTGTTAATATGAGTGTTTGCATGAATTCTAAGTATTTGTTTGGATTAGAGCAAGAATTATATCTTAATTTTATTTTTCATATGGAGTTTGATGTGTTTGTGAGTGTATGGAAATAGGAAAATAAAGAAAGGAGAAGAATTCATATGAAAACGCGTGGCTATGCATCATCATATGCATGTCTCTTAGGCTATGCAAATTTTCATTTTAAGAAATTTTGGTGATGGAAAGTTTTATGCACAAGCTACCAGATAACAATTCTAGTGAATTTAAGCTTTTCCAACATGCAAGTTTCATCAGTCTTTCGACATTTTGGGCCTATTTTTGGAACCAAGTTAAGTGGGGAAACCTAGAAACAACCCTAGGGGTCCCTAAAATAATATCTAAGAATGTGAAAGACCTAAAAAAACATAGTCTCCATCTTACAAAATTGGATCAAACAAGAAAGATCAAAGAGAAGTTCAAATTTCCAGTTTTCTAGATCAAGCTTCAAATAGAGTTTTTCTTTCTTTCTCCTTTGTTATTTTCATATTACTTGATCTGTAAACTAAATTTTCAGATGTCAATTATGTTTATGGTGTTCTAAATTTCATATTAGGGTTTATTCTAAAGTTGTTTGTGACTTTAATCTTTAATGATTCAATACATATTCTGTGTTGAGTTAATGGTGTATGTTTATACTTTGGCAATAAATCGTGAGAATGAGTCAAAAGTAATCTATTTAATTTTTGCAACAAGAGTTGGTTAATTAATATGTCACACATTAACAAATAAACTATCATTCGAAGAGAGATCTTGTATGAGAACTTGAATATTCAATAGATAAATTCAGAACTAATTCAAAAGGTTAGAGAAAGAGTTGTGAATTGAGAGATTGCAATTATGGAATTTTCATATTCAATTAGGGTTAATTGGTTAGCACTTGAGAGAGAGTAATCAAACACTTCAAAAATCTAGGGCCGGCATATAATTGAATCGATATATAATTGAATCAGTAATCATTAAGGGAGCAAAATAATGAAAGAATAAATCCTATGCATTCATTAATGATCATCTTTAATTAATTTTGGCATCTCACTTATTATTTGTTACTTTCTTAATTTTATTTAGTTGCTTTAATTTATGTTATTATTTTTCACTCATATGATATTTTATTACCTTAAACCGAGTTAGGTTCAATTCATTTTAGCTAGTTCCTTGTTGGATAGATACCCTTCAATATTAAAAGTTACGATTTGTATACTTATGGGTATTAAGAGTGTTATTATATATAAAACTTTCTCATCAACTATCATTGAGACTAAGTTTAAAACTATTTCTAGAAGAAGATTATGTAGAAAGAAGAATCTATCTTCTTCTACTATTTAAAGTGTCTACCTACTCTTGAAACATCAAGGGAATGATTCTCCCACAAAGTAGCAAACAATTAGAGATTTTTTAGTTCAAAATAATCCCTACTTGATGGGTATTTGAGAAACTAGATTGAAGAGAAAAAATAATCTCTTTTCTTTTTTACCTAGTAGTTGGCAGTCTACAATGTTGATGCAAGTTTTAATCTACTTAAAACCCTCAAAATACTACAAGTGCACAGGTCATAGGCGTAGTTTAAACTAATATAATTCTAACTATCTAAGGCCTACATAATTATTAAAATAACAAAATTGCACAAAAAAGTAAGCACTTGAAGATGATTGGTTGGAATAAAAATGTAAAATTAAAACAAAAAGATTATCAAATTGAGCACCACCAAAGTAACAATGGAAATTATACAAGGAAGATTAGTTGAACATGAGAAGGGGTATGTATCCTATCATCAAACGCTAACATGACTAATTTTGAGTTAATACAGTATTGATCCTAAACTGTTGTAGGGTGGATTACTCTCTTTTGAGTTATAATCCCTAATTAAATTATGAAATTTGCAATCACTTAATTAACAAAAAACCCACAAATACAATAAGATCTTAAGCCCTCTAATAGACAACCGAGTCCTCACACGAGGTTTCTTTCCCTTAAAATTTCTGATTTAATTATTTGCCTAATCTATTAGATTGTTTAACTCTCATTACGCAATCAAATCATTTTGCTATCAATTCACTCTCTCAATTTATTACCGAAGCATGTAAATACAACAAATGATCACAACACCTAATGTATTCACATCAAAAGAAATCATGTTAACATTGATGCAAGAATAAATCCCTAAAGAAATTTAGAACATCATTATCAAACCCAAATGGATCACTAACAAATTCATCGTATACATTCAAAAGAAAGAACAATAAAGATGAAATGAAGTCACTTGGAAGGGTCATAATCTATTAGGAAGATGGTAACACAGCAACCTCCTTCTTCTCCTCTTCCTTTCTCCTCCTTCTCTCTTTTCTTCCTCTCTCCTTGGATCTTTCTTAAAGTGGTAGAGGTTGGAGCTCCCATTTTAGGTTCCTTTCTTTTCTTTTTATACTCTTTTCTATTTTAGGTAACCTTAGGCTTTTTTTGGGTCTAAAAAATTTAAAAAGTCCCTCAAAAACTTGAATCCGAAAGGTCTTCCATGTCTATTGTTGCGTAGGCCACAATTATGGCACTTGATTCCCCTTTCTATCATATTCATGGCAGACCAACCATGATTGTGGCCCTTCCTCCATGTACGATCGTGGCTACGGGTTTTACCTTGGGTTTCCTCCGATTCTCCTCTGTTCTTCGATATTTGCCCTAAAACACTAGCAAACACATCAAGGCACCTCAAATACATAAAATTAAAGCTCACTCAAATGCTCTAACCCACAAAACACACAAAACACAACATTTAACTAAACAAAAAAATCCTAAACTAAACATTCAATTTAATAATTAAACACATACTAAACTACCCACTAAAACATTATGTAATCTACCACTATCAACATCCCCGCACTTAAACTTTTGCTTATCCTCAAGCAAAAACAAAACAACAAACAAAAACACCAAAACACAATATACACACATGTGTAATAATGGGACAATGGAAGTAAACTTTATGAAACAAATTTAACTACAAGCACAATTCCTCAAATTGTTCTAACTTATTAACTTGTGAAATCTATGCCTAAGTATTTCAGATTAAATATACATACTAATCAAGACTTAATGTCACATTCATTCAGTCTTCTCACTTACACACATGCATTGATAATTATTTAGTCAATAAAAAATGTAACTATCCTTGAGTGGCTTTTCATAAGAAATCAAGTTATTCATAAAGATCAGTAGGCTTATTAAACAAGACACTATTTCTTTTAATTTTAATTGACATGAACCTAGCCTTTTGATGCGAAAACAAACATTTGTGATGAATTTCCCCCAGTTACCCAACTAGACCATGCTTTTATTAAGCAGCTTGGTTGGAATGTCATTATAGCCTTTTGAGGCGAAGGTAAACATTTTTTATGAATGTCCCCCTATTACTCATCTACATCACATTCTCAACTAGCTAGTAGCTCTATTAATAACCCAATTTGTTTCAAAAAGGGATAATAGAATAGTTATTTATTTAAGATTTGCACATTTATTATTATTATTATTATTATTACCTACCTTTTTTCTTAAGCTAATCCCTAAAGTGAATGAACTAACAACGTATACTAATTAACATGCATATTTAATTGAAACAACCTAGAGCACTAATTTCACAAGCTAATAAATCTTCACAACTTAAAAGACTATGTTCAAAGCTAAATCAATTTTGTTAAGTCCTAGCCATTGACAAATTCACACAAATCACATCATGCAAACCTAAACAAACTAGCATGCAAAATTCAAATTCAAATAAAAAAAATATAATGTATATAACCCTCCCCACACTTAGACAACACATTGTTCTCAATGTGAGAGGAACAACAACAACACAAAAGTTGGGAATAAAAATGAAATAATATGTAAATATGATGATAAGATAAAGACATAAATGAAAAGATAAGGGTGAAAAGCATAGAACCCTGATCTGAGCCTAGTTATTTTACCCTTGGAGGTCAAATCAAAAATATAATCCAAGGATTGCAATTTAGGATGCAACCTCGGGTCGTCTCACTTAATCGGAACCTAAATCAATGGACCTAAGCTAACCTATATGTCAGGAAATGCAAGCTAAATTGTTATGGAAGGGGGTTTTGATATTTGGGAACCTTAACTGAATTAAAAGGAATTGTAAGAAAACTGTGTAAAATGTATTTTTTGATTTTTGGGATGGTAAAAACAGGAAGATAAAGACAATGATCAAATGGGGATAATATCCTCTTGAAAATGAGCTTTCGCTATTATAGCTCGAAATCAATTTTCGATGGGAGTGGGAATCACTAAGTTTCAAATGGGTAAACCTTAAAGAACTCTTTAAGTCCAAGGTATTAATCAATTAACTCCATTTCTTAAGATCTTGCTAAATGCCCTTACTGTGTGTAGTGGGTAAGTCAATGTAACAAGCCATTTATGGATCTCAAATCAACTCAATATCAAACACAACTATGTAAGATAAAAGAGATTCAACAAGATCGCAAATAGACATCTATGAGACTTCATATATTTAAGCTTAAGGTTTTACATGAGCAAATCCCAACCACACATTGAATATCCAAAACTTGATTAAACTCTAATCAAGGATTTTCAACTACAAATTACAAATCCTAAATCTAGCAGTTTATACATCATAGTTAAACATGCATTAAGCTACTCCCCTTTTAAGCCCGTTAAACTCAGGCCATTGCTACATCCTCAAAAAGAGAGAGGTATCTAACCACGTATAGCTCCAATAGACTTCACAACTGAGAACCCACTGAGATACCCATGGTAGCAACCGATGGTGGAAAGATGGAAGAAAAATGGTATTGAACAAAGAACGATGGTGTGTGCGTCAATGGAGATGAATGAGCTGATGTACATATGTATGAAGTATGTAGGCCCCCTTTCCTCATTGTTACTTAGCCTAAAATAGGTCTATTTCATAAAACAAGTTAATGGATTGGGTTACACTGTCGGTTAGTTTGCCGAAAATTGTCCTAGTCTGCACAAATTTGAAGATTTTGCCTCGGCGAAAGGATGAGGTGAACTTTTCCCCAAAGGTCTCTTCATGATGTTTCACCGCGGTGAACTTTCCTATTGCCTTCGTTGACTTATTGACTTATCATCTTGGCCTTCACTCCTAGGCTCTACTTCTTGAGTCTCCTACTAATTATTTGTGACAATTTTATCCTCAAATTACATAAATTCAAGGCAAACACTCAATAGTTAAATTAAGCCCAAAATCTGAAAATAAAGGCTAAGAAGTATAATAAAAACTATGAAATTGTCACCAATTGATGTAAGAAACTTGGGTTCCATCGAACCCATCATAGTGATTGAGGTGGTGATGCCGATAGGGTTGAGTCCAAATCTACTTGACATCAAGATTGTTTTCCTATCTTATAAATGATTCAAGAGAGAAAGAGAATTAGTGATCCAACCCATTCCAACTCATTATAGAATTGAAAACAAATCTAAATGCACAACAGTTTAAACTGACTACTAAACTTGCTAATTTAGGATCATTAACTTGAACTTGCATCCTTTAAAACTCAACTGGGATCAATTATCAGTGGCTTGCTTCCACCTGTGTTGCCTAATTTCAACTTCATAGCTTGTAAATAAGCTATAAAATGCAACAAAATCATAAAGACAATATTAATAAAATTAAAATAACCAATTAAGTTCAGCATTGTCCTTTTTACTGACAAACTATCAATAAAATAGGGAATAACGAAACTCCTTGAATCTTCTATTGAATCCAACAGTTTGTCCTATAAGAGGGTGATCTGTTCTTGTTCTTTTTTAGTCACCCTCATCACTTCTTCTTCTTTCTCTCTATTAACAAAGACTTCCTTATATCCTTTAAGCTCTATGTCCATTTTCATATATTCTCCTTCTTTTGGCTCCTTTGAGATTCGACCACATCAATTTTCCTAAATGATTCAGCATTCTTCTTCTTCTCTTGGTCTTCTATAAGGTGGGATTTAGCTTGTTTCTTTTCTTTTATTCTAATGTTTCTAACTCTTTCCCACTCTTTGGTGTGATAACCTTACATTAATCTCTTAAATGTACTTCAATATTGCTCAAATAGTTTTCTACACTTCTCTTACAGAATTCACAAGAAAGTTGTCTCATTTGAAGCTCTAGGTTGTGAATAGAAGACGCATAGTCTTTCGTTACTTACTCAAACTTCTCTTCCAGTCTTTTCTATTCCTCTTCCATGTTTATGAGCTTATCTATGATCTTGTCCAATTTAGAATCCCATAAACTAGACACATCTTTCTAAAATCCTAATACATCTTGATGTCCTATGTAAGTCCTTACATTGTTTGACTAGTAGAAATCTAGGCAGTTCTGCCAACCTAGATTGTACATGTCCAAATAAGGATGATGATTTTCCTAACCAAATTGTGCCTTATTGAAGTCTATAAAGGTCCTTTGCTCCCTATAATATGTTTTCTTCACCATCGTTCTTTCTATCTCTTCTTGACATTTAATTTTATCGATTCCTTATTGTTGTCTTGTGATGTCCAAATTGATGTGTCTTCTACTTTGCACCCAAACTTCCTTCTCTTCTTTCTTTCCCCTTTTTTGTTTTTAATTAATTTTTTATGATTAGATACCACAATCACAAGAGATTGTGAAATTTCATTATTGTTGGACCCCGAACCCAAACCATTCTGTTAAATGAGAAATTGTTGGCCATTATTTATGTGTAGAAAAAAAGGAAAATTTTTGGACTTGGAATGAAATAGAAAAGATGGTTTAGACACAAGATGGGTTATATGTGATATGTTGGAAGTTAAAAACTGGAAAATGTATATGTCCATTGAGTATGCTTCGGTGCTTTAGCCGTAACTTTTGTTCTAGTTATCCAAATGAGATTATTCTTAATTTGGATTAAACTAGAGAGATAAGGATACAAATTGTCTGATGAAATAGAATTTTAATGTAGTCTCTAAG
>JAOQMP010031813.1:0-27040 GCA_027563575.1 Erythroxylum pedicellare | reverse complement strand
TGAAATAAGGAAAAAGTTAGTTTTAAAATATTGTGATTTTCTTATGATGCTTTATAAGTGACTTACGATACCATGCCATGTAAAGTGAGTGTACCGGAATGACCTCTTGGCATCCCGGTGGGTACTCTATAGTAAGGGGCGCTATATATACCCCAAAATGTTTGGATTATTCTTATGATAAGACACATTCTATAACCTACTTTGATTCAAAATTAGATATCTTCATAAATTTTGTAGCCCTAGGTCTCTAGTTTACTACAAATTAAAAATCATTCCATTCGGATAACTACAGAACAAGATATCTTAAAAATACCAAAGCAAGTTTAATGAAAATACTCCAGTTGTCATTTTCCAGAACTTTTCATCTTTTCTCATCCCACATTTATCACTCAATCTCTCCCAAATGATTTCATATGGCTATAATTTTTGGTGGAGATGTAGATCAACATGTTTCAAATCTAATGGGTTAAGTCCTATATCATTTGGAGGTCAGGAGAACAAGATATTGCCAAAAGATCGAAAGTTGTTAGGAGTTTTTACCAACCAAGGAAGTCACGATCATGTATGAGCACAATCGCGATTCTCCAGCCAGAGGGGGAAATAAGTTACCCTCTCCTTCCGAACCTCTGATTTTTTTCTTCTTCTTTATTTTATTCTTATCAACTTCTCTAACTTATCTCTACTACATTTTTTACTTCCACGCAACAAAATCATTCACAATCCACTCCAAAAAACCAGATTGAAACACGATATTAAAAATCAGAAAATTCATCTCTCATCTTTCTCATTTTCTGCATTTCCTTCCACTACTAAATTTTTTTCATCTAATGTATATTTTGCATTTTCCTTTCTAACTTCCATTCAACTCTAATCTTTCACAAACAATATCCAAAATCCATACTTAAACAAAATTATCAAGAAAAGAAAAAGATCATTTACACATTTCGCCATTTTTGATATTTTTCACTATTATACTTTTAAAAAAAAAATGTTACACTCTTTCATATCTAGCAACACTTTCATCTTAATCTATCATTTGAATGATTCCCACATCAAAGCTTCAACTTACACCTATTTCTTAACTCTAAAACTCATTTTCAATTAACATCACAAATCACTCCAAACCCACGTACACAGTGAATACACAACCATAAACAGAGCACTTGCTTATTATTTTCTGCAAATTTTTCTAATCCTATTTAAACACATTTTCTGAGATCTTTCAACTCCAAAAATCATCTCTACAACCTCTTAAAACATTTTTACCATCAAAACCAAGAAATCAAAAAATCCATATTTTCATCTTTTATTCACAGTGAAAATAAAAAATGTCCATTTTTCTCTTATTTGTGACAAGCCAATAAATCACTATTTTTACTTCATAAAAAAACAACTCTAAAAGATTAATAAGTTACTTACTTGATATAGCTCCAAATTGATAGAAACTCAGGAATCCCTAAACTTCATGCGACTTATATACACTATTGTAGAGGTTGGCAAGTTTTGGTTTTTCTTGAAGAAATGAAAGAAAATCGAAGTTGAGAGTATCGAAAGGGTATAAAAGAACAAGGTTTTTCTTTGGTGGAGTTTTGATTAAAAAACTCTTTGAAAAGGAACAAGCTTGAAGAAGAAAACCACAAAGAAGATATTTTTAAGATAAGAACACTACTTGGTCTTTCAAAGTTAAGAAAAACGTGAATTGGTCTTTCAAAGTAACTGTATGCTAAAAGTTGAACAAGATAAGTGACACTTGTCACTTTTCTAACATCTAAGGCTTTAACTAAGTTCTTATTGAACTAGTCCTATATCTCCCATCATTTCATTCCAATTATCTCTAAAATTCTTTAATATCAGTTAACTCTCATCTTTATTTCCATTCATCAATTTACTCATCAAGTGGCATTTTTTCTAGTCTAATAATATCCAATAATTTTAGAAATTTCTCCTAAAAATTCCTCAAAAATTCTAAATCCATAAATTCAATCTCCGAATTGGCTTTCCATACAATTAAATCACAAATTCTTAATATAAATCACCTTTCACATGTATCAATCAATTATACCCAGAATGGTAATGAATGTATGTACAGTCATTTTAATGTGTGCAAAATTCAAATTCACGTGCGTATATGCTAACAATATGCATGAGCACGAAAAATGCATTTTTTCTTAATCTCTCATAGATTTCACATGTATCGTATTTTTGGGTTTTAACTTTTAATATGGGAATTGGATGTTATAGTCTTCGGTTGGGATTATTTCTTGGGGCTGAAACATTTTTTAGGAGAGACATGAAGGGCTAAACATCTCGTTGCCAGTTTGGAGGTGACATCAACACCGATGACCCAAGTTAAGTGCATTTCTTTATTTTTTTTGTTTCTTTCTCTTATTAGGAATTTATTACGTTATCTTGTGTTGATTGAATTGGGTATTATGAAAAGATTATTTTAATGCATTCATTGAACAATTTATTTGCAAACCCATTGCTAGAATTTTGATATAATCTGTAATTGTTATGTTGAAATCCATATGTAGCGACTAATTATTCAGAATCATTAGGGATAACATGACCTATGTTAAATGACACATCGTATGTGGTTATTGCCTTGATTAATCACTGTTCCTAATTCATAACACTACTGCCTAATTAAATTTAGAGATCGTATCCTCGGTTATTTGGTGGTTAGGTTTAATTAACGATTATATCTTGATTAAACACTAGCTAAGGGAAAACTCAAGTTAATTTTTAACCCACAATTAATAGTTGCTAGGAGAGGTTTGAGAACAAAAAATCAATGAAATATGTTTAATTAGGGTGTAGGCTGAGATTGAACCAAAGAACCAAGTCCCTACTGAATTCCGAACTTTTATCATTTTTCACATGTTTTCTTTAATTTTTTCATTAATCTATTTTCTTTTTATTTTCTTGTTTAAAACATCCAAAACGCCTAAACCTAAACACCGATTAATTTCATTTCAACAACTTTACACACACTCTCTGTAAAATCGAACTAGACTCACTACTGCTATAGTAGTAGTCAAGTTATTATATTTTGACTAGAGTTATGACATGTCAATTTTGGCACCGTTGTTGGAGAGTGTGGTATTTTAGTTTTTGTTTGTGATTTAACTAGTGTTTTGTATATATTTGTTTGTAATTGGTTTCTTTCTAGTTATTTCATAATCCTTTCTTTATTTTGTTTAGTGTTTGTGATTTATAAATAAAAAATCATGGATGGAAGTATTTTTTCTTTAACTCTTATTCTCAATCCTATAACCAAGGTTGGATTGATCAACTTAACTTTATTTATGGATGACATAACCATTAGAATTACTTCTATGATAGTTTGCAGGACATATAGCAGTTCTTGTATAGACTAGAAGCTTCTTGTGATAACTCATGTATGCCTCTGGACCACTATATGAAGACCTATAATGCTGGCCATCTTCAATTTCAACAGTGTATGCAGCAACTTTAAGAGAGTATACAGTAGACCCAATAGAATACCCTACAATTCTAAAAGGCTAAAAAGTAATTTTGGTCTAGTTTCTAAGATGTGGAGAGCAAACCAAACTCAGGTACATCTCTAGAAGAATTGACAAATGTTATGATTGCTAACAATCTCCAATTTCAACAAAGCTTACAATAGCAGTTGTAATAGTTCCAATAAGAAATGAGGCATATGACATCTAGAAAACAGAGCTTGTTAAGCCAGATAGGTGAGATGGCAAAAAGTATCGACTACCTAGAGTCACCAAACGAAAGAGGAGCAGCCATATCAATCCGAGGTATTGGATGTTAGTGCAGAAACCTTACAGAGTGATAAGGAGGTTGAGAATTTTGAGAGCATTACTCAAGGAGTTGCTTGTATGGAAGAAGTAAAGGAGAAGTTTGAAGCAGAAAAAGCTATATCTTTTACCTCGGAGGTAAATACTGAGTTCCATTTTGTTAATAAGAATGACACTTTACTTTTACCTGGAAGGTTATAAGAATTAAATGAGGAAGGTGAAGAGACATTCGAGATCTTTCAAGAAAGCATGGGCTTAGTAGAGATCAAAAGTCTATGGATAGGGAGGACGCTGAATGGGAATGATGTTCAACTAAGGCCCTATCTAGAACAACCTCGCATGGAAGTAAGGCTAAGTGTAATACCTGAAGATCATAATTTTCTCACGTGAGGAGGAAAAATGAAGTCAAACTAGCGACCCTAAACTAATGGGCTTTTTGGCAGGAAACTCAAGGGAAGTAAATTTCTTTTCTTACATTTTTACATTTCTTTTTATATGCATATGTGTTCTTTATTGGTTGTTTCTTTCTTGTTTTAAGTTTTTAATCAAAATGAGAGAAAGAATAAAAAAATAAAACAATCATTTTCTCATGTTCTATTGCTTCTAGGATTATATAGTCATGAGTAGATAATGAATTGACTAGAGAATGTTATAGCAACTTTTGTTAGGTTCCGATCATGATTCTCATACATACTATATATCAAATATATGAATTTGAAATGAAATGGAACCTTAAAAACCAGATCTACTCATACATATAGACATAAAAAGCAAAGACATAAAATGTAAGTTATTTACATAACTTTCTGACGATCTCTTTCGTTCTTTAATCTTCTTTGTGTTGGGTTGTCATAACCACAACAATCAATGCAAACCGTCTCTAATCAAAGTCCATACAAAGATAAAAGGATGAAACCTCACTAGGAGACGGCCAGAATACTTTCTTTGCGCTAGTAAAGACAAGAACTTTTAAGAGAGTTAGAGACAAAAAAGTATGGGTGTAAGAAAAAGAAACTTTTTTTTCATTTCTTATAGATACACGAAAATCATCTCAATTTTCTGCACCATTTGGCCTTCTATAACCCCCATCACTAATGGAAAGCTATAGGAAGTTAATTCTCATGAATAACACGCATTAATGAAAGTTATGAGAAGTTAATGGCCATGATTAACATGCACTAATGAAAGTTATGGGAAGTTAATGACCATGAATAGCATGCATTAATGGAAGCTAATAACACTTGTTTCTAATCCACTCCATGCAACGATTTCTACCATAATCACATTGCGATACAATCCTAAAACACTATCTCATATCGTAAATCACTCTTTAAGACCATTTTACTCATTCTTCAGATCTCCTATATGACCTATTAGGTTCATGGTTATGTTGGCCACCTGAATTAACACTTAATTCAAGTAAGTCAAGAGTGGATAGAAACACATCATGACCACGAATTGACCGAAAAGTTAGTGGTTTGCCCTTCCATATGTAATGCTGCCATGCAATTTTCCCTTTCTCCATCTATACCACACTTGGTTCAGAGCATGGTCAAAGTGTTAAATCCCACTAAACTTACTACTTCACATCTACTCCAAGTGTTATTAGATCTTGTCATGAGGATCTCATTACTCTATATATCATTAAAGACTCTTTTCATGACACATATCTACTCTTGTAGAGACTCCCGAGTAATGACCTCAACAAGAGGCAGGAGGCATCATCTCCTTCTATTAGGAGTGGTGAATCCTTCATTGGCTACTCAATTACACCTGAATACCTCAAGCTGTACCCAATCACCACCCTATGAGTAACCCCCAAAAGGCACCTATGAATGAAGTCAAAGCACAAGATCAGTATCTGATATATCCTTGAGCAACTTAAGTTATAGTGTATCATCATTACTATGATATGACTATCATTGACATTGGAATAGAATATCCATATGATTTTCTCATAGTAGGTCAATCCAATATACTTATTACCTTTAGTAAGCATCCACATGTTAACTCTAAATAACTCATGTCTACATCTTATAAGATCTATTGTTTTATCTAATCAAGGCATATAACATGCGTTAGTCTATTCAAATTAATGATATCCCATCTTATTAATCTTATGACTAGGGAAAGTTTAGATACTAACATAATTACACATTATAGGAATCTCATTATCATGATCTCAACATGGTTTCCTCCATGCTATGTTTTGTATCAAGGACTTCATTAATTCAATTTAAGATCAACATGAAATCCATAAATGTATGAACATCAAAATAATGAAAAATGTCTTTATTAATCATAAAATGATTTGTACAATAAGTGTTAAAGGTGATTGCCTTTAGAGCACTTCTCTAAGAAACTGCCACTTGCACTAAAGCCAATCAACTTGATATCTAATACCATAGGCATGTTCAAATGACATAAACTCTTTTGGGAAATAGGCTTAGTCAACGGATCATTTATATTCTGATCGGTAGGAACTCTCTCGATCTTGACATCATTTCTACCAATGATCTCTCTAATCAAATGGTAAAATCTGAGTACATATTTAGACTTTTGATGAGAACTTGATTCCTTTGCTTGCACTATAGCCTCGTTGTTGTCATAATATAACTGCACTGGGTCAGAAATTCTCAAAACCACACCACATTCCATAATGAATTTCTTGATCCAAACTCTATTGCCATTTCTAAAACTATAATATACTTTGCCTCTGTCGTCGAATCAGTAGTCATCTCTTGTTTGAAACTTTTCAGTAGTCATCTCTTGTTTGAAACTTTTCCAACTGACTGCACCACCATTTAGTGTGTAAACATATCCATACTAGGATCTAGAGTCATCCTATCAGATTAGAAGTTGGCATTAGTATACCCACTTTCCATAAGATCAACTTCTCCATATACAAAGAATACATCTTTATTTTTTCCCAAGTACTGAAGAATGTTCTTGACAGCCACCTAATAACCCTCACTAGGGTCTAATTGATATCTGCTCGTAATACTTAGAGCATATGATACATCAATTCTAGCATATAATAGGGTACATGATTGATCTTATAGTCAAAGCATAAGGAATCAAACTCATGTGAGTCCTCTCATCTTGTGTCTTTGGATACATAGATTTAGAGATGATAAACTATGGTATGAGCATTCATAGCCTCCCGCTTCTTTTGTAGCTCCATTGACATAGTGGCTAGCATAATACAACTAGCCATCTCGCTATCATCAAGCTGCTTCCTATATACCCTCTGTGATGGAGTTATGTTAATATAATGCTTTGGAAAGCAAGTGTATTTACATATAACTTAATCTTCTTTTAATAACTTTTGCAATGAAAATATTTATTATTAATAAAACAAAAGATTTTGCTTTTTTTTGTATGAGCATTATATATCTAGTAATAAGGTACCAAGATTCTTTTGTAAGTAATATACATATACATGGAGATGTATGGGAAACATGGACATTATTCGAATCTAAACTAGTTGATTCACAACTGAATAATCAAGTTGGTCGCTTGATTATGGTTTAGGATGTAGTGTTGCGATTTATCTCCATATAAGTAAAAGAACTTACTTCAAGGGAATCATGAGTTTCATATCATAATAGTAGTTGACTATTGATAATGGCACTATTAAATGAATATGAAATCAACTATGTTTTTAAAGAATAAAGTGGGCCGTTATTTTAATCTTAAAATATACATCATAGCATTCTTTTATTACGAATCACAATCTTAATGAGTGGTGAACTCATATTTGTTTTATAATAATTCTTGATATGATCAAAATGGACTTTGATAGAGTATCAATCTAGTGTTTGTATGTTGGAATTATTAATTAAACCATGTGTCAGGGAACATTCACTTAAATAAAGTGTTTATAGTGATATCATCACTTCTAGATGTTTTACGAATATTGTTGATTAAACTAGCACCAATAGTTTGATGAATTAGCTATCCATCAAGTCTTAACACCAAGATGAGATCTTGTGTGTTAGCCACCATATACAGTAAAATGGGAGATCTAGAAGGAAAAACTAACATAAGCGCAAAATAGTAATTTTACCCTTTATTGTGCGGATGACTATAATATGGTTCATATTATAGTTTGCAATTAGACATGTTATTTGAAACATGTGTTCTCATAATATTTAGTAATTCAAGAGTTCAACTAATTGTCTTTAGTGGAATGACATTTGGTTAATAAGTTGGAATTAATTTTAATGAGATTAAATTAATTTCGGGCTTATTGGAGCTTGAATTATCTAAGTCCAATTAGATTCCCCACTTGACTTTTAGGAAGGTTATCAAGCAAAGTAAGATATATTAATAGAGGTTTTAAAGCCTATGATTGAATGTTGGGCTTACACTAATTAATTGTTAATTAGAAGCCCAAATGAACATTTAATATTGAGCTGGACTTTGGTTTGATTAGATTAATTAGATTAATTACATTGAAACAAAGTTATTAAAGAAAAAAGAAGGGTAAATTTCAGTTTTTTATAGCTAAATGTGTAGCTGCACATTTAGCATTGAACTACTAAATTTAAGATGGTTTTTATCATGTTTTATCATCATTAAATGGAGTAATGATCTTATTATTAAATGATTTAATGCTTGTCTTTTAAGGATTGCATATGATTTAACCTTTTAGCATTCATTTGATTAAAGAAGGAGGAGGTGCATTTAATGTACTCTCTCCCTTCTTTCATCTCATAACCGAAAATGAGAGGGTCTCATTTAGGTTATTGTTCTTTTCATATAGCCATCTTAGACAAATGAGAAGAGTCTCATTTATTGGCTTCTTTATGATTGATTAAAGAAAGAAGTGATGTATTAGATGCATATGACTTCTTTCTTTGATGTCTAACTAAAATAAGAAGAAGAGAAGAAGTGTTCTTGTATTTTTTGACTCACTCTCTCCTCTCTTGCATGAGTTAGCCGAGACTTGAATGAGAAGAGTCCCATTTTTGGCTTCTTTCAACTAAGGAAAATCTCTTCCATATTTTTTCTCCTTTCCCACCAAAGGATCTTGTTAACCAAGTTGTCTAAGAAGAACAAGTGGTAGATCGGATTAGTAGAGGATACTATAATGAGAAGTGGATATATTTATAAGGAGAGGATACAAAAGCAAGGAGTCAAAGATGTAGCAAGGAGTCGACATAATTTCTATTATCTTTTACGTTATTTATTTTTCTAATACCGTATCATGTATGGATTAAACAGGATGATCTGGTTATAATACTTCCGCTACGTTTTGATTTTGAAATTTTTTTTTGAAATCTACTGTTTAGCCAAATCTAGTATGCTTATGTTTTTGATCCAGCATATACATAGCTCAAGCTTACCTTAATAGATGACGAATAGAGCTGAGAAGCAAAATCAAGTGAGCATTTAGTTGCATGCAGTCTCCTTTCACTGGAATCGATGTTGTATTAGCATGTCTCCCACTAAAAACTATTGTGGTTTTGAGTCCCGACAATACCTAGAATTATGGGTTATAAGTTGAAGCCATCAGGTCCCGACAATACCTAGAATTGTATGTCTCCCATAAGTCTACTTGTTTATTTGTGCACATTGGTCATTTTTCTACCCCTTATTGCACATTCATATATTATCAAATGTATTCTTCTAGGATCTAATGGCTATAGTGAAACTACTTGATGTTATCAAGTTATTGGTCTAAATTTTGTCTATATTTTCAATGGAAAATTTTTAATTTTTCCACAAAGAAAAGGCTTCAACCTTCTCTCCTTTTTATAGGGAAGGCAGCTAGATGACTAATTCACTTTAACATATACTAGAGTGATGCAGCTTAAGTTGTCGAAGTATAATGTTCACTACAGTATTTTATTATTTACACTTCCAAATCTAGCTTGGAGCCAAGTTTACAAGTTTATGTGGAAAATCAATAATCTACTTAACACTTTTTAACTTTTTTATTTTAACGAAATATATAGGTAAAACAAATTATTAACATTTATATTTCAAAATTTTAAATAGACTTTTGATGTTGAATAAATTAAATAACTCTCTTCAATATAAAAATTTATTAATATTTATAATTTTATTTTAAACTAAATATCATATTGTTGGTAGCTTATACAACCAACCTTAGAATTTGAGCGTGTCAGGGAGTAATTTTCCCATAATTCATATCTGAATTCCTAACGACTGTATAGGTGGGCTTTAGAAAACCTATAGAATAGAATCCAAAGTTATCAAAATGCTATAGAGTATTGGAATCAAATTTGAATTAAAGAGATTATTTGACTTAGGAAAAAGAAAAACACCAAATACAAAAAGAATTTTAAATAATGATAAGGCCTAGTCATTTTTGTTGTTTTTTTTATGTGATTATTTGTGTGTGGGTCCTTTGATTGTGTGTGTCACGAATGTATTTACACTTTTTCTTGGATATAACTCCTTTAATCAGGTCTCTTTTAACTTCCTAACTTCCAATTTTCACCTATCATATCCATGTCCTAATTAATTGTCTTTCACATGTTCATTGCATCTTAACCATCCTGCCTCCCGCATTATGGATTTCTTTCCCACCTCCCATGTCTAGTAATTCTCCAAAAGGCTAATTTCTAGGATTCAGGCCTTGTAATTTTTAGGCTAAATAGTTTTAATTCTTCTTAGGTTATCAACAATTGTTTACCTAGAATTCAAGCGTTTCGGGGATGATTTCTCCCAATTTTATATCTGACTTCTTATTGATGATATAAAAGGGATTCAAAAAAATAGGTGACTAAAATTATAAGCTACTAAAATGTTAAAGAGTGTTGAAATAAGATTCAGACTAAAAAGATTATTTGATTTAGACAAAAGAGAAGTACAACATACTAAAAGAATTCAAGATAATGTTAGAACCTAGTTGTTTTTGTTGTGTGACTATTTATCTATGTATGTCCATTAATTATGCGTGTTACTAGTATTTACTTTCCATAATATAGCTCCCTCAAGCAATTCTCTTGTGACTTCCTGACTTCCAATTTTCCCCTATCTTGTCCATGTTCTAACTAATTTTCCATTGCACTTTTATTGTGTCTCAATCATCCTGCCTCATATGTTTTGGATTTCTTTACCACCTCTCATGTCCAAGAATTCTTTGAAAAGTTGACTTCTAGAACTTTTAGCATTTTAGCCTTTTTCACTTTTGAGCCAAATGGGTTGAATCTTTGTAGGCTATTAACAATTGCCCCCACATAAGGATGACAATTTTAAATTTAGTTGTTTTCAATGAGCCAGCTCATGGGCCAGGCCTAGGACTATACAGACTCGAGACCTAATTATTCTAAGCAATACATCATCATTTTACTTAAAGAAGTTAGGCCTTGGGTAAGCTTGGGACTGGATAATCCAAACCTGGATCCAATTAAAAAATACATTATTCTATATTTTTAATTTTAAAAAATTATTTTAAAAAATTGATGAGGGCTAGCCCATAGGCTAGCCTATTGCCATCCCTATGACCTATATACATTTAGTTGAACAAAATAAATATCTTAAAGTCCTTTTAGTCTTTTGCAAAGTGAGTGCAAGAACATTAATCAAATTCTCATATATGGACTAGTGGTTTAAAGAAATTTATGAACAAAGGAGAATCCAGTTAGAAGAAGAAGCCTAGGAACGTCATTAGGATATTCTTTGTATAGCCCTTAAGTAAAGGGAATCCTTAATTGAAAGGGAAAGTTGGGAACAAAGACTATGTAAAGACTTTCTTGCATATAAAACTCCTAACTCCTTGAAGCTAAAAGATCTAATTCATTTAAATTTCAAATTTCTAATGCTCCCCTAGGGTTTGCCCATTTTGCTATAAATTACTCTCTCTACACATTTTCTATTGATAAATGCATATTTGACTATAATTATACACCCATTTTGATATATTATGCTTGATATTTTATAGTTTTATTATATATTTGGTGTTTAATTTGCTCTAAATGCATTTATAAGTTATAATTGCCTTCATGAACCAAAAGGAAAAGAATTTGGATGAAACTGTGACATAAGATGAAGATTTAAAGCAACTAAGGACCTATACACCTATGTATAGAGATGATGTAAGTCTCTGTAAACGTGTGAAGATTGAAGAAATTGAGTTTTAGTCATGTGGAGTTACACACCCATGTGCACTGAGATACATGACTGTATTTTGCCTATATAAGTCTCTGTGGCTATGTAAAATCATGAATTCAAGCATTTTTTATTATGTATGGTCTCTCACACACCTCGTGTATATCTCAGAAACCTTAAATTTTATTACAAAAGGACATGAGGGGAGGCAAATAGAAGAGGGCCACATTTTCAGCAGATTTGAGAAGTAAAACATTTAGAAAGGCGACAATCTTGATTAAAAGATAAGAAACATGAAGAATACATTAAGAGATCTAATAGGTTACAACATCAAACCTCAAACTTGTAAGAAGATTCAATACAAGAAAAAGGGAAGAATTATAATTCCTTTGTTTTCTTCAAATTTTCCTTCCTGTTTACCTTTGATTTCATTCTCTATGATTAGTAGCTAAACACTTTTAGTGTCTAGGTAGGATGAACCCTAGTTTGGGATAACAATATGTTTTAATCTTTTAGTCAAAGCAATTATATTGATTGATTATTACGATTCAATTATTTATTTTGCTCTTATTCTAATATATCTCAAATATTAGTGCATAATTTGATTTCATATGACTGAGATTAAGAAATCCTTTTTTATGAATAGATCTACCATAATTGAAAGAATTTACATGCAAACCTAAAAATAGGCCGACATAAACCCTTTAGATTAGGGTCAAACCCAATAGCAGAATTCATAACTATGTAAAGCAATTATAAGGGCTTTAAATAGAAATATTTATTTTAATCAAATGATGGATTAGTTGTTAGTAGTCTTGAGAGAGTTATTAACATAGGATAGAAATTTCTATGGTTTAATAATCAATAATATAATTGCATGATAAAAGGTTATTAATAACTAAAGATTCTTAGGGGGATTCATAACCTAGACACTGTTATTTGACATCAATTTTGTTTCATATTTTACTTATCCTAAGTTCATAGTTGTTTAATCTTAATTTATTTAATTCTTTATCTTTTTTAAGAAAAAACCAAAAATTTTGATTCGAAGGCTAGATAGTAGAAACAAGGTAATTGCTAGTATTTACAATCTTTATAGGATTAACTCGTACTTGCCTGTGTTAGATACATCTACTACGTGCACCTACAGTTAAATTTATTTTGACCTTAACCCTATTAGAAGACAATAAAGTTTTTGACGTCGTTGTCAGGGAGTTGAAATATTAGGAAAACCTAAATTTTATTACTTTAACCATCTCTATTTTATTATTTATTTGTTATTATTTTAAAGTTATTTGATTTGATTTGATTAATTTTTCTTTTTCTTAAATGTTTAGAGTTTTGATCAATTTATGACCCAAAGTAAATCTGAGAGCGTAACTGATGCAAATTTAGAAATTGAAAGAACAGAGCCCAAAAACCTTCATAGAACATAACTGTAAGAGTTTGAGCTAGAACATCAAATAGAAGATTTAGGAGGTCGAGTAGGTACTGAAGAATCACATAATATGTCAAACCAATCGAGACCTATGTTTAACTATGCTATACTAGACTTGAGTAAACTATAGTCCAACATCGTGAGGCATCCAACTGTTAATGCTAACAACTTTAAAGTAAAACCCAGTATTATCCAGATGGTGAGATAGTCAATCCAATTCAATAGACTCAGAGATAAAGACCCGAATGTGCACATCTCTAATTTTCTAGAGATTTGCAATACTTTTAAAATCAACAGAGCTAATGATGATGCCATCATAGTATGGCTATTCTCATTTTCTTTAAGCGAAAGGCCAAATAATGGTTGAATTTGACATCACGATCTTCACTGACAATATATGAACAAGTGGTAAAAAAGTTCTTATTAAAGTATTTCCTACTAACAAAGATTGTTAAATTGAGGAGCGAAGTCTCCTCTTAGTCCTAAGATGAAGCTAAAACATTATACGATACATGGGAGAGATTTAAGGAGATGCTGAGAAGATGCCCATATCACTGTCTACCATTTTGGATGCAAATCCAAACATTTAATAATGGGCTAAATCAAAGCACTAGGCAGTCAATAGATGTAGCAACTGGAGGGATGCTTAACAAAAAGACAACAGTGGTGGTCTAAGACTTGATAAAAGATATGACTATAAACAACTACCAGTAGTGCTCGTTTAAAGTATGAATCAATAAGCCAGTAGGCATTAATAAAGTGGACATAGTGGGCATTAATAAAGTGAACACAGTCGCACGATTGGTGAGCCAAGTGGAAGCCTTGAGTAGAGTGATCGATAGACTTATGATAGCTCCACAAGGTCGAGTGATGTAATGTGAAGTTGACAGGATAGAGCATCAAGGTTAAGATTGTCAATCAGTACAGCCTGAGCATGTAAACTATTTGGAGAATGCTCCTTGATCCAAAAATAATCCATATAGTAACACGTACAATCAATGATAGAGGAATAACCCCAAATTCTCTTAGGGAAATCAAGGTCAAGCAATAAATAACTCTCTACCTAGATTCGAATAATAAGCACCTCAACCTTAAAAGTCCGCATTAGAAGAGATGATGTTGAAATTTTTCTAGGAATCAAATGTGAAACATCAAAGAGCGAAGCCTTCCTTACATAACTTAGTCATTTATATCGTCCAACTGGAAAAGATATTGGCTGAAAGGAAAAAAGGGGATTTGCCTAGTACCACTAATCCAAATCCTAATGAGTATGTGAAGGTATTCACCTTTAGAAGCGAAAAGGAATTACAAGCAAACAAAAAAATCCAAACTGGGAAGGAGGATCACGAGAAGAGTCAAAGGAAGGCTAAAGATATAGGGTATCCTCCAAAAGTTAAAAAACCTCAATCCACTATACCATATCCAACAAAGTTGAAA
The DNA here is from genome assembly GCA_027563575.1 of Erythroxylum pedicellare. Lineage (NCBI taxonomy): Eukaryota > Viridiplantae > Streptophyta > Magnoliopsida > Malpighiales > Erythroxylaceae > Erythroxylum > Erythroxylum pedicellare. Next base: position 12,292 of record JAOQMP010031813.1, on the reverse strand, counting down.
AAGCATTATATAGATGAAAATTTGGTAAATTTCTTAAACTATTCAAACAAATTCAAAATAAATTACCTTTTATTGAAGCTCTTGCATAAATGCCCAAGTATTTAATGTTTTTTTTGGAGTTGCTATCTGATAAGAGGAAGTTGGAGGAGTTGGCTACAATGAGATTAAGTGAGGAATGTTTAAAGATCCTACAAAACAAGTTAATAGAGAATCCTTTGTTTTATTAGTAATTTGTCAATATAGAAAGCTTTAGTTGATTTAGGGGCTAGCACTAGTTTAATGCCCTATAAATTATTTAAAAACTAGGATTAGGAGAACCTAAACCTACAAGGATGATCAGTCAATTGACTAATAGATCTATTAAATATCCTAGGGGTATCATTAAGGATGTATTGGTAAAAATTGATAGGTTCCTTTCCCAGTTGATTTTGTAATACTTAACATGGATAATGATATAAAAGTGCCTTTGATTTTAGGACGTCTCTTTCTGGCTACAGGCAGAGCCATTATTTATGTCATTGATGGTAAACTAGTTTTTAGGGTGGGTAATATTTAACTATATGTTGACATCCATATTTGATGAATTTTGCTTGATAGTTGATATTTTTATTATATTTTTGGTACTTAATATGCTTTAAGTGATTTTACAGGTTATAATTACCTCTATACACATAAAGGAGAAGAAATTGGACAAAAACGTGACTAAAATTGAAAAAATAGCAATCTAGAATAAACGCATGATCGTGAACTTTTTCAAACCTGTGCACTTTCGTAATGTCTAGCATACCTCGATTATGCATGCTTATTTACACAAGCATGCACACAAACATGCATAACCCAAAATTATAGCTTTTCTTATAAATTCAACCTTTCAGAACTAATTAAGAGGGGGAGACTTTTGGAAGGTAATTTTTAGATATGGAGGCATTCTTTACGTGTGATTTTGGTCTAGAGAAGTAGGAAACACGAAGAATTCATTGAAAGATCCATAGAAATACAAGATCAAGCCTTTACATTGCAAGAACATTCGATAAAAGACATTTAATGAGATTTAGAATTATGAACCTGTTGTTTTCCATTTATTTTTCTTTCAATGTATTTTTGATTTCATATTCAATTATGTGTAAATAAATATCCAGTTAGTATTTAGGTTAGATGAACCTTATGTTAATACTTTGGCATGATTTGATTCTTTTATTAATGTGATTGGTTGTTTTATATATTGTGATCTGATTACGCATTTTATTTATATTTTAATAATCTGAGATATTATATCATAATCTGATTTCATACGTAAAGATTGAGAAATCCTAGTGTGAATAGATATATCATAATTAGAAGGAGTTTATTTCAACCATAGAGTTAGGATGAAATAAATTTTCTGGATTAAGGGGGACTCATAAATCGGTAATGCAATCCTATAAGATTTAACCTGAGTAATTCAAATAGAGACCTTAGGATTAGTTGTTGGTAGATTCAAGGTCAACTACTATCATACCATAGGAGTCTCCACGGTCCAATACATTAGCAAACAATTGTATGATAAAGATCAATCTGTTAAGGTTTTAAGGGGATTCGAGCCTAGATACTAATTTCTTATAATGATAGTTTTCTAAGTGAATTCCACTATCTCTATGTTCATTATTGTTTCCAATTTTATTATACATTTTATTTTTAGTTTCTTTCCATTAAAAATCTAAAATCAATCTTTAGGCTAGATAATAGGGGAAGGGTGACCCATACTTGCTAGTACTAGCTACAGCTATGGTATGCACCTGTGGTATTAAATATTGACTAACATACTTAAGGTTAATCAAGTTTTTAGCATCGTTACTGGGGATTTTGATATTAGAAAAGCCTGAATGCTATTACTCTAGCCATTTTCATTTTAGTTTGATTTATCTTTGTTTTATTTTATTTTGTTTTGTTTTGTTTTATTTTATTTTATTTTATATGTGGCTTATTAATTTAATTATCTTTTAAATTTCTCTATATGATCTTGAGTTTGTGTTTTATTATAGGAATTACAATTCATTGCCATATCCACAACTCATAATGAAAGGATAGAATGGATAATTTTATAGGAGTCAGAATATGTCTTTGCAAACTATGAAATCACCATATAGGAGATTGAATATGTGCTTTCCACCCCAAGGTGCAGTGTACGAGAATAGCTACAATTCATAGTGGAGCAACTCCTATACTTATGGATGGAATGATTACATTCTACTGGATATTTATGGTACCAAGCATCTCCATATAATGAGCCGACTCTGGAAGATAAATTGATGGAAACCATTGCTAAAATGAAAGCTAACCGACATAAATTTAAGAGCAAAGAAATGATAAGAGTTAGCTTCATAAATGAAGGGACATTTCAAAAAAAGCTTTCGAAGGAACAAGAAAGTGTTACATACAGACTAATCGAATACCTTATTGAGAGAGTAGCTAGTCAACGTGAATTCAATAAGAGACTTCCTTCACTTACATATGATGAATATAATTTAAGCTTCCAACCATCTCAGAGTGAAGAAGGCAAGGAGGTAACTATTGTTTTGAAAAATGTGTTAATTGAATCTATTCAAGAATCTAACATAAGGCATTAAGAAAAAAAGGCTTACATACATAATATGTTGAATTAAATCGATCAGTTGGCAGAGATATTATCTAACAAACAACAAGGGAGTTTGCCTAGTTCTACTAAAACTGATACTATCAACAGAGAGGCAATCACCTTTAGTGGTGAAGAAGAGCTTCCTAAAGAAGAAGATGAAGAAACCTCCATTTGAGAAGAGGAAATAGAGAAGTGGCAGAAGATAACTAAAGAAGATAAGCTAAAAGACTCTATCCAGGAAGAAAAAGAAAAAGAAGAGTGGATAGAGGTGATTGAGGAAGAGTTGGTGGAGGAATCAAATCAGGAAACTACTGATGAGGTATTGGTAGTGACCTTAAATACAGAGGGTCACCACTTCCTCAAATACAAACTATTCGAGATAGCTAATGATATAAGGAGTTTTTTTATTTCTTACTTTTTAAACAGTTTTTCATTAAAAATGGCATTAATGGAGTCTATTGGCTTTATTAATCTAATCAATTGTGTCCTTTTGATCATCTTATAATAGGTAGCTTACTTGTAGGCTACAAAATTGTTTTTTAGAGAAAAAGGTAAAAGCAAGCAGCTCATTATTGACACTGAATGACAAAAATACGCAGGTTATGTTGAGCTACTGACATTAAAGAAGCGCTACATGGGAGGCACCTATGAGTTAGTTTAAATTTTATTTCAATTTTTATATTATTTTGTTTTTGCTTTCATGTTAGTATAGGATTTTATTTTCTATTATGTTTGTTCTTTTGTTTCCATTTATCCTTTTCATTCATATTTTGCATGGATGTTATTCTCACATTGGATGGATCCAAATTAAAAAAAATTCATCGTAATCAGGAAAGTACTAAACAACCCCCTTACCTACATATTTAATTGTATTACGTACATTAAGGATAATGTAGAACTTTAAGGGTGAGGATGTGTTTAATGATTTTTTAACAATTTTCTTTGTGCTCATTATAATCCTGAGTATAAAATTTTATTAATTAATTTCTTGATTGGTTGAGATCTATCCATGAATAGTATATGTTATTGTTGAATATTAATTTGAATTGGTGTGTAAAAAGATAATGGTTAGAATAAAATTGTTTTTCTAAGCCATCTTTTTCGTAATCATTGAAGTATTCAAGTTGAATGAAATTACATATTATTTACACACATTTTTCATGAGCTTTTGAGCCTAAAAAGCAAATTTCAATTTTTTTAAAGCTCTTGTTATTCTTTCATACGTATGTTATCATTACATCATAGGATAATTCTAGAACTTACTTTTATTATATATGTTGAGACCATATTTGTTGAATTCGAAGCATTAATATTATAAAGGCACTTAAATTCACTAACTTGCTTTATCCTTTTCTTTTTGAAACCAATATACCTAAAAATTAACCTCTAGGAATAACCAATTTGAGGTTTAACCATTTTCATAGATTAAACCCAAATATTAAGCCTTATTCTTACTTTTCTTTTAAGACCTATTATTATTTTGAAGAACTTTGAAGGTTATTTACATTATTTGTTGGGCCCTATTTTTGGAGTCTAACTATCGCTTTGATACCACAAAATGTTAGCCCCGGGTCTCAATTCGTGGCGGTTGGGTGAGGATGGTGTGAAAGGAAGGTGGAAGACATTAGATTTATAAGAAATTCAGCGTGGTAGGGGTAGGTTAACCACGGCGACGAAATTGTTTCTTCGTAGTAAAACCATAGAGTTATCTCCATGGACTCTTCGGGAGAAGTTCGCTGCGGTGTACTTCTAGCTTCGTTGTGGCAAATTCCCTAAATTAAACCCAAACATCCTTGGGAAAAATATGCTACGAAGAACTTTGACTTCGCTGCGATGACGATATAAAATTTCTACCATGCACTGTTCTACTTGATGAAACAAAGGAATGAGTAGACCCCGGATCAATCAAAACAATAACATCATCATTAAGCAATTTAACCATACCAGTCACAACTTCCGAAGTTGTCTCTACGTCCTCTCTCGTCATTGCAAACACTCTAACTAGTGCTTGCCCCCTGGGTCTCCCTGGAAGATTCGCTCTCTTAGCTACATCAAAACTGCCTACTTCAGTTACAGTCTTGGCTCCCACAGTCTCAACCCTCTTCGAAGTTTGCATCTGAGTTCCATCTCTTCTTGCATACTATGGACACTCCCTAGCCATGTTTCCTTTCTCTCCATAATTGAAACAAGCTCTCATCAATCAATAACATTCCCCTTTATGGAACTTCCTACAATGATCACATTTGGGAATGGGTGGCTTACCCCCCCTCTCCCTTTCTACTGCCTCCAGTCATTGAGGTTTGATGAGAAATAGTCTACATCTGTCTAGACTTGCTTACACCACTGCTCCTCTCCTTAAACTGCACAGGGAAGGTCCTGGCACTCCTCTCTGGCATAGGAGTACCACCTCCTCTCTTGAACTGTTCTCTCCCCTTTCTCTTTTTGTTTACGGTGCTCTTTATGTTTTCCATGTTCTCAACCCTCAATGTCACTTCAACCAGCTGTTGAAAGTCACAAAAATAATATGCCACCATTTTTTCCCTAATGGCTAAATGCAACCTTGATTCAAAGCTATGGCACTTAGCCACCTCACTCATCATCATCTTAGCTGCATACCGAGACAATCGTGTAAATCTAAATTCATACTCACCTACCATCATCTCCCTCTAGGTGAGACTTAAAAATTCCCTCTACTTCTGCTAAATGTACATCTCAGATAGATACTTCTTCTTATATGTAGCTAGGAAGTCCTTCCATGCCAACACTGATGGTTTCATTTAACTTCCCGGCACAATTTCCCACCAATGCAAAACATCTCCCTGTAATAAGCTTGCTACATACTCAACTTTCTCATTATCTTCACAATATATTTGTTCCAATACCATTTCTGTCTTCCTCAGCTAGGTCTCAGCTTCTTTTGGATCAGTGGTCCCATAAAAATCCACTGCACCATACTTTCTTAGCTTATCGAACTACTTCCCCTTCTTAACTAGGGCCAGAGTAGAAGTTTGAGGCATTTGGCTCATGGCCTGGACAAAGGCCTGAGTGAAGGCTTGGAACAGCCTAGGATCCAAGATAGGCACTTGCTCTAGTGGAACAGGCAACTCTTATATCTATGATCGAGAGGGCTCACTACCATGCCCTACAAAAGCCTCAGCATTTCTTGGGCTACAAACTCATCAGTACTCTCCTCTCTTAACAAAGAGTTAAGTGCAACAGATCTTTGCAAAACGCCTCATGACCTTCTACGAGGTGGCATCTTACTCCTTCAATTTAAACACTAACGATTAGCATATTTTTCATTTTAATCTTGTTTCCTACATGTATGCATGATATGCAGGTCACTTAATGTAATCAATCAATCATCAATGCAAACAGTTAGTCACACATTATAATAAGGCATAGCCTAACGTACTCTAAGCCTAGAACTCTTTCAAGACTAAGCTCTAATACCATAAGATGTTGAGCCCCATTTTCAGAGTCCAACTATTGCTCTAATACCACAAAATATTGGGCCCCATTTTTGAAGTCCAACTATTGCTCTGATACCATAAGATACTAGGCCCGAGTTTTCCTTTGTCGTGGTCGAGTGAGGATGGTATGAAAGGAAAGTAGAAGGCATCAGATTTATAAGAAATTCAGCATGGCAGGGGCAGGTTCGCCACAGTGACAAAATTGTTTCATCGTGGCGAAACCATGAAGTTATCCTCATGGACCCTTCGGGAGAAGTTTACCGTGGCGTACTTCTGGCTTTGTCGTGGTGAAGTCCTCAAAATAAAGCCAAGCATCCTTGGGATAGATACAAAATTTAACATGAAAATTGCCCTTCTGGAAAGGTTATCTGCGGTAAACTCTGGGAAACCTTAGATAAAACCTAGATCCTAACAATTCATCATCACAAAATTTACACATACAATTCCAACCACAACTAACCATATCCTATTCCATTTAAAACAACATACAATCCTACTTCAAACATAATTTCAACAACTCAACCAAAGGATATAAGTGAACATACAAAAAGATCTTTTCCAAATCCAAATTTCATTACTAGATCAAATAGTTTGAACAGCTTTAGTTATATATCAAAAGCCATACCACTGGCTTAAAATGAATGCTTATGTTGATATGCTTATAAAGCTATCCCAAAAGTTATAGTTACTAACTTAATTACAAAAGATCTTTAACTATCTTGGAGTTTTCGATGCCTTGAAAGGTTTAACAATCGTCTTGTTCTGCACTTGAGGAGGGAAAATATGGGTTGAGCTACAAAGCTCATCGGTTAATATATTTATATCTATCGGTAATTACCCACAAATTCATATGTGTGCATATATGTATATATCAATATATATATATATATATATATATATCATTTTATCTAAGGACTCAATCATCCACAATTCAAACTCACAAATTCATATTTAAGCAACTATCATCACAAATCAACTCATCAATATTCAGCAATCCATATCTAGCACACAATTTTTCATCATGCTCAACAAATCCAATGCAATGCACAAATAAATAGCTCGAGGGTTCTATGGAACAAAATGGCAAAATCGAAGTTTACACTATGAATAAAATGAGTCCATTTTTTGAAGCTCACAAGTCACAAGCGGGCAGCCTGGAGAAGGCTCTTATCTACATACATGTGAAGAACGAAATGGTTTCTCTCTTTCCATACAAAAGCACATATTCATGCTCAATTCATTTTATCATATGCTCATACTTTCATGCTTTTTCATCTTTTTTATTTAATTCAAAAATTTATAACCCTTTTCAAGGTATAACATAGTCACAATTCACCATGCATTTTCAAACATTCACAACAATTCAATTCATAAAGTTCACACATACACATATAAGCAAGAATTTGCCCATTACATAAGTAACTATAAATACATTACCCACCTCAATTGGCTTGCAAAATACACGTCAAGCTTGCCTTTCCTCTTGCTCCTGGATTGAATTTCCTTGGTTTCCTAAAACAGACCAAGTTCTTATTCAACCCACATTCAAAGGAAATTCATAAAACTTCAATAATTAAAGACAAAAACTGAACTTAGACTTTATTGACCCACAGTTCCTCTAGGTTAGAAAACTCAACCTAGTTTAGAAATCCACAATACCCAACTAAGGTTTCTTCTCCTTCATACGCAAACTCCTTCTCTCTCAAATCCCTTTTATTTTTCTACTAAGCAAGAAGAAGAAGAAACTTACCTCTAACAAGCTTGATTTCTCCTTTTCTTCTTCTTTCTCCTTCTTCTCTATCTTCCTAAGATTTTCTTCCGTTCTTGCTTTCTTTCTCACGTTGTTTTCTTCTTCTTCTTCTTTCTTATTCTCATGACTCCCGCTTTTCTTCTTCTAATTCAAGACAAATTTTATCTTGCTTTCCCATTTTACCCTTCACTTATTTAGTCCTTCCAATTATGTTCTTCTTTATTTATTTCATCTACTAACTCATTTATTCTCTTTAATACCATACCATACTCTAATTAATAACTGTAATTTCTATTCATGCTTGCTAATTTAATGGACTAAATTATGAGAAAAAATGAATAACAAATTAAAGAAAAATTAAAGAAAAGTTTAAGGCCTAACATTATTTACTTGTTGAGACCTGAAATTTATGAAAGGTCCAATATTTCTTGAATTGTGGTATTGAATGTTTATTGTAAAAACATAGGGAAAAAAAAGAACAAAAAAGGAACAAGAAAAAAAGGAATAAATTTATGGTACCAATAGAGTTGCATTGAAAGGACCTATGTCTACTTGTAAACAAGTCTTTAAATATATTTTGTAGTAAATTTCCTTCAACTTAAACCACTTTTATTATCCCATTCATACTATACCTAAGCCCCATTACAACCTTTAGAAAGACATTAATTTTGTTTCTAGTTTGTACATAAGTGATCGAGATGTGATTTTACTGCAAGTTTGTGGTAAGAATTTTGATATACATTAATTGAGAGTTTTGATATTTTTCACCCTAAACACTTAAGCACATTGAATGAAATCTTGGTGAGGGTGTAAAGAGTTATGCTTTTGATTTCAGTGAGATTGTTGATGTGATTATTGTTAATATTACCCAGGAACTTAATTCTATGATAACTTGACTCTGATTATATGCTAATTTGATTTGGTAGGATATAATGAAGTATCATATGAACGAACAGGTTAAAACTGGTGAAGGATTGATGTTATGAAATTTATAATTTCGATTGTGGTTTGCTTGAGGACAAGCAAAAGCTTAAGTGTGGGAATGTTTGATAGATGAATATTTAACTATATTTTGACACCCATATTTGATGTATTATATACCGGACAAAAACATGGCTAAAACTGAAAAAAAAATAGTAATCTAGAAGAAATTCATAACCAAGCACTTTTGCATGCCCATGCACTTTAGTGATATCTGACCTACCTTAATTATCCATGCTCATGTGCAAGAGCGTATATCACCCAAAATTGTAGGTTTTCTTATAAATTCAACATTTTAGAGCTAATTGAGAGAGGGAGACTTTTGGGAGGGGATTTCTAGACGTGGATGTTAAGTCAAGAAGACATCACTTCTATTAATTTTGATGACAATTAAATAATAATAATCTTAGAAATGTATGAACTATTTTGATAAGTTTGTTAAGTACGTAGAAAAATGAAAGTAGCACTTAATCAAACCCAAAAGATGCATGGTCAACACCAGACGATACATCAACATCAGACGATACATCATCACAGACAATACACATCGATAATAGAAGAAGCGCGACACCAGAAGAAGCGTGATAACAAAAGAAGCGCGATACCAGACAAAGCAACACCAGAAGAAGTATAATACCAGACAATACAAAAGGAAGCTATTCTAGAATGTCAGTTAGTTAGCTAGTTGGAGTTAATTATAGGACTCAACTAATAACGGTTTCTAGAAGATTCAAAAAGCAGTTTCTCAATAAGACAGTTGAAGACTTAGGCTATAAATACTAGTTTTAGTTGTAAACTAAATAACATTTTTACTAAAGAGAAAATCTGATTGTACAATACTTAGAGAAACTCTGTATTTAAAGTGCAAAAGAAGAGAGCGAATACATTTGTAACGTGAAGCTCAAAAATATCTTTCCTAGAGAGAGAAATAAAGGCTAGATCCTGGAGAGGCTAAGAAGAAGATAAAGAATACTTTGTAAGAGAGACCTGAAGAGGCTCTACAAGCGTAGATAGAATACTTGTAAAGTTGAAGAGTATAGTGTAACCTTAGATAAACTCTAAAGACTGGACGTAGCTCAAGGTTAAGGGTGAACCAGTATAAAATCGCGGCATTTATTCTCTAACCCTTATCTTTTAATTTTTTAGTTGTTAGAAGAGTAGATAATAATCCTTGCAATTGCATTACTTATCGAATTTAGTAAAGTGTTTTTGTGATCATCTGAATTTTGTAAAGAAATTCAAGAAATTCCTAAAGATTAATATTTTTGAAAATTTTACACAATTCAACCCCCTTTCTTATGTAGTTTACATATTATATGTGATTTCTATATTAACAAGTAATTTACTTCAGTTGGTATTAGAGCAAAGTTTCCAAGAAACACTGTTACAAAGTAAGGACAAAGATCCATGGTTGAATCACATATTTTTATAGCTGAAGGTGCCTCGGTCACAAGGCCTCCTACATTCAATTGTGAAGATTATCATTATTGGAAGGACATGATGCAACTCGTTATAGAATTCACATATATTAGTCTTTGGGATATCATTAAGAATGATCCATATACACCAACAGACGATGAAGGCAATAGCATCTCTTATGATAAATGGTCAGTCGATCAAAAAGCTCGATTTTAGTTAAACTCAAAGGCCAAGTTCTTTCTAAGATGTGCCCTAAGTAGAAGTGATTATGATAAGGTTCATGAATGCGAATCTACAAAGGAATATGGGACACATTATCCATTGCACATGAAGGCACAAATCAAGTGAAAGAGTCCAAGATCAGTATTCTTGTTCATTAGTATGAGATATTGAAAATGAAAGATGAGGAGATTATTGATCAGATGTTTGGACGATTCCAAACGATTGATAACGGACTTAAAGCTTTGGGAGAATCTACGATAATCAAGCTCATGTCAAAAAGATTCTCAGAAGTCTTCCAAAAAGATAGAGATCCAAAGTTACAACAATACAAGAGACCAAGGACTTAAGTAAGCTAAAACTAAATGAATTGCTTGGTTCACTGAAAATACATGAAGTAGAGCTTGATGCAGAAGATAAACCTAGAAAAGATAAATCTATCACATTAAAGGCTAGTAAAAAGAATCAGAAAAAAAGAAGCACATTTTCAAAAGCATTAAAGATTGAAGAAATCAAGAATGATGATGTTAGTGAATCTGATTAAGATTCAAGTGAAGATGATGATGAACTATCTTTCATTTCAAAAAAAATTAGGAGGATGTGGAAAAAGAAAGCAAAGGGAAATAAAGACTTTTCTTTTAAGAAGAATAGCAAAGACGAATCAAAGAATGAGAAAAGTTCTATCGTCTGTTATGAGTGCAACAAACCAGGACATTACAAGTCTAAATGCCTATTGCTCAAAAGAAAATAGAAGAAAAGTAAACAAAAAAAGAGCATGATGGCAACTTGGGAAGATCTGGATTCTTCTAAATCTGAATCCGACTCGAAAACATCAAAACAAGCAAATATATGCTTTGTAGTTGAAAAGGAATGCGACGATGAGGTAACTTCTAACTTTAATGAACTTCAAAATGCGTATTTAGAATTGTTATAAGATTCACATACTTTATTAAAACAATATAGGATATTGAAAAAGAAATTTGTTGAAAGTTTGAAGAACACGGAAGTTTTAGAAAAAGAAAACGTTTGCCTTAAGAAACAAGTAGAAGATATGAAAAAGAAAGTAACTATAGATAGATATGAGGAAATTAATCAACTGAAATAAAGGATCGATAGTCTCTCAGCAGATTTATCAACATTTATTGAAAGTACAAAAAGGATGAATGATATGATTGGAAAATATAGACATCCAAATGATAAGAGTGGTTTAGGTTTTAATAATAGTAATGTTCGTCATAGTAAGAGTTTTGTTCTTACAAGAAGGAAAAAGAAACAATATTCTTATTACTTGATGAATAATTGTAAGTCTAACCCCAAAGGACCCAAGAAAATATGGGTACCTAAGAAAGATATAATATATACTGCAAATCTCTTTTCTTGGAAAAAGCAACCAGCACCAATGGTACTTGGATAGTGGATGCTCGCGAAATATGATGGGAAGAAGGTCTATGTTCCTAGACCTCCAAAATAAGCAAAGAGGATCAGTAACTTTTGGAGACAACCAGCAAGGCAAAATAGTTGGAATCGGCAAAATTAGTAAAGATTGTTTTGCATCTATTGATAATGTTCTGCTAATTGAAGGCTTAAAGCATAATCTAATTAGCGTAAGTCAATTATGTGATTTTAGTTTTGAAGTACCATTTAATCAAAATTCTTGTGTAGTTAAAAACAAGGACGGTTCCATATTCTTTTCTGCTAAGAGACGAAATAATCTCTATAAAATTTACTTAGATAATTTAAAAAGTCAAAATATTTCATATTTTATATCAACAGATGAGGAAAAACTGATTTGGCATAAAAAGCTAGGTCATGTTAGTTTTAAACATATTTCCAAGT